>VZTI01005954.1:116307-144388 GCA_013397865.1 Struthidea cinerea
AAAAAGAAATTAAAAAAACATAATATGGTTGTGCCAGTCATCTTTATAGACCACTGAGGAGCTTAGGGAACACCCGTTCTCCATCGCCTGCCTGGTGCCCAAACTTCCTCAGAGGAATGCACCCTCCACTGCACCCAGGCCCATCCTGGTGCAGTCATCCTGATCAGGATCTGCTCAGCTCTTCAACGCCTCTAGAGATGGAAAACTCAACTTAATTGCCTGGCAGTCATTTTGGACATCTACCCATCTTTTCCATGAGGATCACTTCTCCTGGCACCCAGCCTGAACCTCCCACACTGTGCTTTACCCCCACAGCTTATTGCCCCAGAGACACAAAGGCTGGTTTCTCCAGGAGATTTTTGCATCTCTGAAAGCTTACAGCTTTTTTGGGCTTTCTCTTCTCCAGACTGAACGCTTCCAAACCATTGCCTTGAGGATGTGGGACATGCATAGGTTCCCAACCATTTTGTACACCAACAGCAGCAGCAAAACATTGAGAAACTCATCACAGGTGATGGGTGCAGCCACACAGCAGCAGCGCTCCTGATCTCACCAGCAAGAACAATGAGGCACAGCTACCAGGAGCAAAGGAAAAACACAAAACCATTCTAATTAAGAGCCTAAAGACTTCCTGAGGCCAGAACAAACTGAAAAAGAGCCCTCCCTGTGGTTTCCCCAGGTGGGCCAGGAGGGTGGGAGGTGCTGGGGAGACCCCCTTGGTGCCATGTCCCTTCTCCCTCTCTGCACACCATGGCAGCAGCGGAGTGCTCAGCTCGTAGCTCCCTGCCCCCCACAAAGCCGAAACCAGCAGATTATCACGTTAACGCTTCACATGTTTAATTTCCTGCTCCAATTACATTGGTTTTGCAGCGGGAGAGGCAGGAGCGGGGAACAAGTGAAAACAACCTGGGTGTTTTCAACTAAACCCAGAGTGACCCCGAGACCACCAGGCTTTCCCTTCTTCTCCACGGACGGGGGGTCAGTGCTCAGGCTGGCGAGGTGGCTGGATGTAGGCGTGGGAGCCACCTGAGCGCCGACCTCTCAGGCCAGCAGTGCAGTCCCTCTCCATCCCGCCGCCAAAATGAAAAGGTCCTTTTGTTCGGCCATCTCCACAACACTGCAGAAACATTTGCTGCACCGCAAGAAAAACAAGGCAGCTGGTGTTGGCAGAGCAAAACGGTACCCAGCTGCAGGAGAGGGGCCGAGGGACCAGCAAGGAGAGAAAGGGAATAAAGCAGAAGGAGGGCAAAAAACAGTGGGAACAGGGAGGGGAGTGTACCCGAGTGCAGGGTAGCTACCGAGTGAAATGCGGAGGGATGAAAAGCACAGGGGAAACCTGAGGCAGAGGGAAGGTGAGAGCATGTAAAAGGGAGACACATAGTAGGGAGAAAGGGGGAAAGAGTGCCGACAAAGCGAGGGTGTGGAGAAGGAAAGACACAGAGTTAGGTGGAGAAAAGCACTGAGGGAACTGCAGGCTGTGGCGGCATGCAGGCTCCCGTGGAGCTGCCTCTGCCGGGACACGCCCCTTGCCACATCCACCGGCTTGCTCAGTACTCCCCAGAGGAAAAGAGATCTGGAGAAAAAAAGGTATCTCAACCCAGGTGACTTGCAGGAGAGCAAGTCGAGCTTGAGCGGCTTTCAAGAAATACTAAAAAACTAAACTCATCCATGAGCACTCACTCAGCCTGAAAGTCCCAGTGGCTGCTTACAGGAAAGAGAGGGGCTCTGGGACTCAAAATCCCATGGAAAATACCCAGTTACCCCTGGTGGGAAGGCAGAGCCCATCACCCTCAGCTGGGCTGGGTCAGGGGCTCTTGGTTGCCTGCAGAGCTGGGGATGCTTTCCGCTTGGAGCCCTTCCAAGGGGTCATCCATGGCTGCTGTTATTTATAGCTGGCTGAGTGTGCACACCCTGCACTGAGCTCACCCGAGCGCACAGGGAAAGAGGTGAGAAAAAAGCACTGACCTTGGGGTCAGGGCCAGGAATAGCTGCCAGTGGCCAGAAATAGCTAGTGCCATATTCGGCCCTGGTTCTTCGAGAGCTCCTGGATCGGAACATGGTGTTTCCAAGATTTCAGCTCCGGTCAGGATAGGATTGATTTCTCCTTTGGACTCATGTTCCCCCGGCAAGACCCCTCCATAGCTGCTCTCCAGCTCCAAAAATCTGCTGGGTGGATGGAGCAGGTGGGAAGGGGCAGGAAAGCAATCCAGCGGTGGGGAGGGGATGACTGACCTCTGGAAAATGTGCTGGAAAAGCAAGGGAGGCAGGTCGCGAGGAGGGACGGGTTTCAGCACCTGCTGCGGCAAAGCCTGACGCTGACCTGGGAAGGGGCGACGCAGGGGAGCGGATTCCAGAGGATTTTGGCAGCGTGCAGTGATCAGCATGCAGCTCGATGACTCCTTTGGGTGCCTGCGAGAATCTCAGCACATGAGATCAACGTGGACGGTGTGCAGGCACGAAGACCGTCACGTGCGCGCCTCCGTCCCCCCTGGAGCCTGCGAGCGCAGAAACCACCTCTGCACCCCAGACGTGTGGGACGTGGGCACCCTCCCTGTCCCTCTGATGGGATGCACGTGCGTGGATGAGCACACGTGTCCTTTCGAACATGCAAGCACAAAGCCTGGTGCAGACCAACACATGCAGCCCACATGCAAAGGACTTTCCTGGCTGCCCTGGCGGGACCTGCCTGCAAATGCCCTGGATCCCAGCACACCCACGTTGCTTCGTGCTTGGCTGTGCTGGAGCATCCTGCCCTTTCAGGTCAGGGAACAAGGGCTGAACCCTTCTTGCTAGGATTACTGCTGGTTATGGAGAGGGTGAGAGTCCATGGGAATGGGAAGGTCAAATCCTGCTCCCTCCAGCAGCAGCACCCAAAGCTCAAGCACTGCCAAAAGCAGAATTCAGTAATTAGCACTCCAATACCACATCCAGGGGCTAACACTCTGATGGGTAAGTGGAAGATGAAGACAGACAGGGGAGCATGGTGGGGCCTGTACCGAAGGCTGAAAGCAGTGAATCACAGGTGAGCAGTGCTAGCTTGCTGGCTACCTGGCCTGCAAAGAAAATTGCCTCAAGTTCTCTGCAGAGACAAGATCCTCGCTCCCTACTGACCAAAGAGGAGGTTTGAGAAACTCTTCTCCCAATGACTCTGTGTACTGTCCTCCCTTGGAGAGCCTCCCAGCCATCTCCACGGTGTTGAGGGAAGGATGCTGGTGTGACTGCATGACACTCTCCCTACCTGCTCCGGGAAAAACATGGCCATGTCCCTTTGGCAAGGTCTCCCTAGGTAGCCACTGCCTGCTGACACAAAGCCCTCACCCTGTTCAGCATGGAAGGGCTGAGATGCAGAAACAACTGTCTCCTGGCTTCTTTTCTGCATGGTTTTGAGCCACATTTTGGATATGGAGGGAAAACCAGGGCCCATCTGGTCCTGCTCCTCAGCTGGACTGCCACAGCACAGCACTAAACCAGTTGTGTGTGCTCCTTCTTCCCAAGAGCTCTGGAGGATACTTCAAGCACCATCAACCAGACCACTTCACAACAAATAACCCCAGTGTCAGACAGGGAGAATATACAACCCCTTGCTCCATTAAGAGCCTCTTCTTCTTAATTTTATGATCTGGATGCTGTTCTTCCCAGCCCCTTGCCGCTTTTGGGTACCAGCTGTGTGAACTGTGAGGAGGCAGGCAGGGCAAAGCCGACCAAGGTAGGGAGGCAGCCTGGGGAAGGCTCCCAGCCCAGGGGGATGTGTAGCATCAGACAGCTCTCACCAGGTGGCAGTAGGTTGTGCTCACACGGCTGGGGAATGAAAGAAGAGCCGGAGAAAGCAGGGGGAAAAATCAGAAAAATAAAACATGCTCTAAGCAAAACGTTGGGTAGAAAACACACAGCACTTTTCGAGACTTTCCTGCCTCCGGTGAAAAGACACACAAATGCAGGTTTTTTTGAGGGGTGGCTTGCACGGGGCTGGGAGACACAGTTCCTGCAGGTGTCACCCACCACCTCCAGCTATCCCATACTCCTGTGGCATCTTCACACACAGGTGTGGAGCGTCCCACTGGATCCACATCCTACAAAGTGGCTGAAAGAGACATGGAGCCAGGAGCTGCCAGGAGCACAGAGGAGGTCTGCAGCATGCACCAGATGGAGGAATTCATCTGTCCAACCAATGCCACACCAAAGCCCTATGATCTAGTGGGCAGGGAGGATGGAACTGGATGATCTTTAAGGTCCCTCCAAACCCAAAGCATTCTGTGATTCTATGAGAGCCCCCTCCTCAAACCCATCCAGGAGCAGCAGTATCCCTTGAAGCTTCTCCTGTTTGCAACACGCTTCTAAGCCCAGACCATGTCAGCCCAAAGCCCCGGAGAGAAAAGGCTTAGCTCCAGGAGAGCCGTGCCCTAGTGGGACCAGGACAGGAGCAGGGAGGTTTGTGCGTGCACATCTGGAGCAGAGCCAGTCCCGGGGAGCCCGTGGAGACCTCCCTGCCGCTCTAGCATGCAAAACTCAGCATCTGGTCCCAGGGTGGGTTGCTGGTTGGGTTTTTTTTGGTTTTTTTTTTTTTTTTTGGTTTAACAAACTAGTCTCCAGCCTTGTAAGGCGAATCCCCACCGTGCCCAAATAAGCCGAGTATTTTTGGCTGCTCTCCCTGCAGCCTTGGGCTGGCCTTTGGGAAATGCATACCCTCCGGCCCTTCATGCCCTGGTAATTGAAGAGGCTGCCTGTTCTCCGCGCCAGAAAAGGGATTACAGGACACGCTTAAGGGCTTGAATTCATAACCTTCAGCGTCCCCCGGAGCTGGGGACCGACCCTCCTGCCTGAACCGCGGCAGCGGCACCACTAGCCGGCAGCACTGCCAGCATGTCCATCCCAGACATCCTAAGGGTACGGCCAGTATTTGGGTTTCAAGCTGGGACAGAGCATGTCGACCCTCTGGGCTGCTCGCAATTAACAGCTTCTGAGGCTGCACGGAGACAAATTACTATAATTTAACAAACAGACGTTATCTTAAAACGAGTGCCTTACTCAACACCTATTGATTCCTGCTCCCCTTCCAAAGAACTCACCGCAATTAAGTTGTCACATCTCTAATGCCCACGTAAAAATGAGTCAGCTCCCGTGTCTCCCAGAAAACCTTGTCTGTGCAGGATTACAAAACCCAGCTGCCGAGTTTCCTTTTTACTCCTGAATTAGCCAGAGATGAAATTTATCTTAGTGGTAGACAGCAGAGCTTTTATCTGCACCCCTCTGGCTGCCACGCAGCTCACAGACAGCTCATGTTTTACCTTTCCTCTTTCAAACTGCGAGTGGTTTTGTCCTCCACAGGCAGGGCACCGGGAAAAGCAGAAATTCCAGTTTTGTGGGCTTGCAACCCCTGCACAGCAGTGGGTTCTACTGTCCCATGTCTGGCCCCTGCCCTGCTGGGAGTCCTGCTGGCCTGGGACACAGGCTGAGCAGCCCCAAGTGCATTGCATTGGCATGTTGTGCCTCAGTTTCCCCACTGCCACAAACAGACTGAGAATTGGTGACACTTTTATCAAGCAGAGCAGCAGCACTGTGAGTTCCAAGAACATCGGTCCCAGTTTGAAATTCAGGGGGGATTTCCTTGCTGAGAGAAGGTGAGGCTAGTGTGAGAACTGCTTCTTCCTCCCTCAAATGGCCAGTTAAACTGCTGTTTTAATACTCAGGCTGGGATCACCACCACGACACGTTTCTCTTGCTCCACAGTGGAACAGCTCAAGGGTTTACATGCTCAGCCAAGGCTGCTCCCCTGGACCCGCCCAGGGACCCCATGGAGCAGCCAAGATGCTTCAGAGAGATGGAGGCAAGGTGAAAAAGTCCTGGCAATTCAGTAGCATGTTGGAGTAGGATTGATTCAGTTCCAGGACAGCCAACGGTGCGTTCACATCCTGAGGGTTTGCATTTCCAGCGCCCCAGACCAGGTCAGGAGGAGGATTCCTACCCCACTGCTGCTCGCCCAGAGACAGGGGAGGGTGGCTGAGGGGAAAAAACAGCACGGAAAAACAGCAGCAGGGGTAAAAAGCCAGAACGAGACTGTGATGCCAGAGATTAGGAAGGGATCTTTACAGTGACTGGGGAGCTAGACCTTAATTACATGCCATGCACTCGGGCAGCAAGCCACCAGCTGCCGTTCATTTCACCGATGCAGCGGATAGATTTGATAATCACTGTCGTGTAGTGGGGATAATCTTCCCCTTTCCATCTCTGGACACTTATTTCGCTGCAGAGAGAGTTGCAGCCAGCTCTGCAGAGAGCCCTGCACCTGCGTGCAGAGCTAGGGAGGTTTAGGGGTGGGGCTACAAGCACCCAGATAGGTGCTGAGCCCTGCAGCAGGGGTGCAGGGGTCCCTGTGGGTCCCCAGTGGGAGCATCTCACCCCGAAACCTCCTTGCAAGAGGAGACTCTGTCTCTCACCGGTGAAGCCAGTGTCATTTATTGATAGTGTCCCTGTGAAGCAGGCAGGGACTGAACGAATGCAAAGCGTCATAAAGGCAAGAGGAAAAGCCACGCTCATAAAACACCAAACGCCAGGAATTAATAGGGGGCACCAGGGGTGCCATGGCTCTCTCGTCTGCCCTGGAAAGACCTCGAAGGAGCTCAGCTTTGCAATTGTTACTATCGCTTTCTTGTTCCTAAGAGGACAAAGTGGCTCCCAGCAGCAGGGCTGCGTCCCTGCTGGGGCAGGCACGGATCAGAAAGCCCCCCCAGCCCCCAGCTCCCATCCTCTCTGGAACGTCAATCAGGCACCTGCCAGCGCAGCCAATTCACTTCCATTTGGAAAATTAAAGAAATAAAATGAATCGTTTGCTTAATTTGAAAGGGTGGCAGGAAGCAAAGATGCCTTGGGCTCGTGCCAGCGTGCGGAGCTCTGCTCATCCGCAGGGTTTAGCTGGAGCAAACATCAGCCTCTTCCCTTCTTCTGTCTGCTGGGCCAAAGAGCCCCTGTCCAGAGGCTACAGGGGCTCCCAGTCTGCTCCCACCAGTCCCTGTGCTCCAAAACTGGGCAGCAGCTGGTAAGCACAGGGGTGCTCACAGCAGTGATGCTCCCCATAAACTACATATGAGGGCCACGGGGACCAGTTGCCCTCGGAATTCTGTCCCACCACTGGCTGGAGGGGTGAAACCACTTCCTCAGGGGCACCTGGGGTTTGAGCTTTTTTTTTTTTTTTGTGCTTTTGACCTCTTTGACCTCTGCTGGTCCCCTGCACAGCACAAGGCAGGAAAGAGGGAGCAAAGGTGGAGATGGAAACAACAGCAAGGTACATGGTAAAAAACATCCCAAAAAGTCATCTCTCTGCATCCCTGTGGGCTCTGCACTGGAAGTGCACAACCCCCCTGCTGCCCCAAAATTTCAGGACTTTGGGGACATCACAGGAAATTCTCCCTGTCTCAGCTGCACTCAATTCTGGGGCAAACTTCCGCTCACCAGAGCTGGCCTCATCCTGGTGCTGCAGCCCCACAGCCTGTAGGATTCATTCCTGCTCTGTCCCAGGAAAAGGAGAAAGAGCCACCGGGAGAGGACCCCGTTCTCCAGCCGACTCTCTGAGACAGGACTGAACCCTGGGCTGTGTCCTTCCGCTTCCCCAGTGTGTCTTACTCACATGAAAGACACAAACATCATCTCATTGCTTTTTCCCTCTCCACCCTCCTGCTCTCCCCCCTCCCGCAACAAAGGCGAATCCCCAAATCCCAGCTCCTTCCTGCCAAAGACACGTGCACCTGCAGAGCAGCTGATGCCAACATCCAGAGCAGAGCCAAGCACAACAAATGGGCTAAAGAGCCCTCACTGCACAGAGACCAGCTTACAAAAACAACTGTATTTCACCCAAACTCTATTAAACTGTCCTGGGTTATTGCTTCGTTTCCTTTCCCACCACTGAGGATCAAATGAGATTTCTGTGGCTACACAAGAGATGCTCTCACATCTCTACCTTCAGCTGCCCCTTCTGTGCTGTGTGCAGGGTGAAACTCACTGTGGGGTGGCACAGCTTTGCATGCAATTAATTTCCCTTCCAAGATGACTTTTTCACACTGAGAAAAATACAGCCAGCAGCACATTCCCATGCACAGTAACCCAACGGGGCAGCCAAACCCACTGCAACAGCCCGGAGAGTCCTCCGTGCTGGGGTCTCCTTGCAAACCCTGAAAGGTTGCACAGGCTTCAGAGCCAAAAGGGACTGGTGTGATGGTGATACCCACCGGCACAGCCCTGACACTCTTCACTACCACAGCTCCAACCCCGATACTTGTGCAGCAATTAACAAGGTATTAATCAAGGAGCAGGACACTGCTCCCTTCCCCTTCCCTGTGAGCATCCCTCTAGTTTTACCTTCAGCATTCTGGGTTTTCCTCTGGCAGACTTTGAAAGCCAGCTGCAAACTAGGCTCCTTGTTTACAAGTCAGAGGATTTAAGAGCCGTGCAGGAGATTCAGGGCATGGCTCCCATTAATTTCACAAAGTTTTGCACATCTAAGCCTTAGACATCAGTTCCTACCAAAAAAAGAGGCTTGCTTTGAGGCAAAAAAATAGCTGAGGAAAATGAACTTTACTTCCAGAGGCTTTTCAGAATAGAAATATCTAAAATGCAAAAGTTCTTGCAGGTACTTGCCAGGCTTTGCAAATAGATAAGGCCGTCTGGAAACTAAAATCTCAAAAATTTCCACTGCCTGCCCTGTCCCATACTATCTGCACACACACCCCCACAAAAGCTCAGCCATCATCAGTGTCTGGAGAGGAAACGCGGAGAAGAAGTCCAAGAAGTTTAATGAACTGTCACAGCTTAACAAACTAATCCCTGCTTATGCTCACCTCATCCCAAATAAGAAGCTGGGGAAAGAAAAAAAGAGTGCAACATGAGGCAGCTATCTGTTATCTGCTCCATTGCCCAGCAAGGGCAGAGGATTGAGCAGAGGCTCCTGGGTCACGGCGAGGCACTGCCTGCTTCTCCTCAAGGCACGGGCAGAACTGAGCAGATACCTCGCGATAATTTCCCATGAACAGTTTGTGTCTGTTTCCCAGAAAAACTTCAGCTGAAGGTAAGAAATGTGCACAGGAGTAGTGTGGCTTGCGAAGCCCTCATGGAAGGATGGCTTTGAATGTGGACATGAGCATGCACTGGGTGCAGAAAGTCCCCAGTGCTGTTTGTTCACGGCACCGGACTTGCCCTCTGCAGAGAGCAGGACGGCAGCTGAGCAAGCAGAGGTGGAGGCAGAAACAAAGGACAAAACTGAGGAGGAGGCGTTTTCCTCCTGCTTCCACTGAGCTCTGGGAAGATCTCGCAGAGGTTCTGGGGAGAGCACTGTGTCTCCAGAAGAAGCTAAAGCAGGAGACACTGGCACATCAGCTGTCCTCCACGAAGCTCCGGGTAGCCCAGCACCAGTGTCCTCATGCTCACAGGGCTGGGTGCCCCACCAGAAGCCAGAAACAGGGATGTGAGGCAAGTTCCTCCTGGACGAGCTGCTGCTGAGAGATGTAAACACTTGCTGGCAGGAGGCCCCGAGTATCTCGCAGCAGTGCAAACAACAGCAAGTAGCATTTTCCTGGTAAAGCAGCACCCAGGCCTTCAATCAGAGCTCAGGGCTATTTTTTCTTAGGGCCCTTTACCGAGCTATCGAAAGGCTTGACCTCTCCCATCTCCCTTACAAACACACACACAACTAACTTCTTGTCCCCAAAATCCTTCCCCTCTACATGAGCAGCTTCCTGGACATTCCTGGAGCAGAAAGAGGAGAAGCTCATTGTGTGAAATATCATCCACTCCTGACCAGCAGCTCTGATCTTCATAAAAACCAGTGCCTGCACACAGCACCACATTGTCATCATGTGGGCACTGTTTGAGAGACGCCTGCAGGACAGCTGGTACCAAACTGGAAGTAACTGCAGTGACACCTGGGTGTATGTTTAGCCAAGCAGCAAAGCCTGGGTGCAGATGCTAAATCAGCTGGTAATTCTGTATTCTAGTGAGAAGGTGGGATTTGTTTGGTTTGGGTTTATTTTTTTGCTTCTAGGTAATACTCTTCTGACATGGCAAAGAAAACCCTGTTCTATCTGATGATGGCTTGCCTTAAAGTAGTGGAAATACCAGGTCTATTGTCAATCCATCTCACATGGGTGACACTTTGTCTCCCCTTTCTGTACAAGTTTATAGGAATAGCTTAAAAACTTGCCAGAAAAAATAAAGTGTACAGAACAGCACAAAAAGGAAGGAGCTGGGGAAGCTGGTGGTGGTCCCTCAGGGAGTGGCGAGGAGGTAGGAGGTTAGGTCACACAGCACAGATTTGCTTTTCACATCTTCTTCAAGGAGACGTCAGTGGCTTCAGCTCAGCCCCCCATCGCTGCTAACACAACACCCTGAAGAAATGATTCTCTGCAGGAAAGCAAACAGGGTGAATGGGATCTGCTGCCAAACCCTTACATCTCACAGTGGGAGAGAGGGGAGACCAAGAGGAAATGAAAAACAAATCCCGGAGCCGGGGATGCGCCAAGGGGTGGCTTCGGCGTGGTGTTATCTTTGTCGGGCAGGGTGGGCTCTGCGGGGGTCACCGTGGGAGGAGGGGATTAAGCAGTCACATCCAGACACGGCTCTGTAAAGGCAGGGGAAAGGGGCAGATACTCTGAAAACCAACAGGAGGGCAGGGCAGGTCTCACCGGGGTGGTTGTATCCCCGTGGGTTCCACAGCTGGCCGAAGCACTGGTGGGACCTGGAGAAGTTTACGTGTTGGTGGCCTCCCTGGCAGGCAGGCTTCCCACAGCCCCAGCCCCGTGCCAGGGGATGGTGCCTACCTGATCTGCTGCAGCCAGCCTAGAAAGAGTGAAAGGGATGCACACAGAGGGAGGAAGGGAAGGGGAAGAGGTGAGGTGGTAGCATTAAAACATAAATGAGATGAGACAGCTCTGTAGATACTTCTAAAACTACCCAGATGGAAAGCCACAAGTAGCCAGGTCCCCACACACCATTAGCACATCACTTATTAACCACCCACTAATGAAAGGGCTGCAGATAGCACAGTCCCCTCTTTATCACTACAATGCTTTTCAGCCAGTCCTCCTTCTCTTTCCAATTTTATTGGAAGAAATTCCTCCAAAAGCTAACACCCGAGAGCTGCACCTCAATTTCTCGGTTCCTTTCTTTCAGCCAAAGCTTTAAAAGCAACAAATACAAGCAAAAGCAGCTCCACAGCAAGTTTCCATCCAGTCCTTTTTCCATGCAGGACTTGCTGTGCACCAGTGAAAGCCCAGAGCCCCTTTGGAAACTTGCATGTAGCTTCTCTCTCCAGCTCTGCCCACAAGCACACATTGAAACCTCTTTTTATTTTTTATTTTTTTTTTATTCCAGGAAAATTATTTGCCAACTGAGCCCTAGCCCCCTAAAAACAGGGTATGTTTCTTGCTATTTTCCGAAGAAGATTCAATGGGCCAGCAAGCTGTATGCAGAAGTATCTGGTTTTCCCCCATAACCTCTGTGTCTGACTGCCTCTCGTGCTGTGAATAAGGCTCTTAGAGAATAATTCTGCATCGACATTGCAGAATACTACTGCTAATATGTGTATCTTCCAAGGATGAGTATCTGTACCGCCCTTGTGGCGTTTCAGAGAAGCAACTTGCTTTCAGGATCCAGTAATAATTTCAGCAAAACCACAGGCACAAGAGAAGCAGTTTTGGACTAACAAAGCATCTCATCACTCCGCTATTTATGAAACTTTTAAAATACATGTACAAACATAAAAAACACCACCCCCATGCTTGCACACATACCACCTTATTTGATCAGACCTCATAAAAGACCAGATGCTATCTTGGAAAGTAACTTCCTCGGGAAAACAAACTGCCTGTAGTAAATCCCAGGGCCAGCACGGGCAGCTGCCCCAGCGTGCTGTCTGTGCGGGGCTCGCCACTTTGTGGAGTCTCGGGACAAATGGGGCAGGATTTGAGCGCTCTGCAAAGCAGGAAAGGAACAGAGAGAAGCCATGAAAATCTCACAGCGCCTGCTAGCCTGAAGGTGGGCTTCATGCTGGGGTTTCGGGGTGATGGAGGCAGCCGAGCGAATGAAAAAAACCCACAACCCATGGATGTCAGCGGGCTGTCAGTGTCCCGGAGGCACCGCCGTAAAATCCGCACGCAGGGAAGGGCTTGGCTGGGCAGCGGCAGGGCTGGCGACAGACGAAACAACGCGCCGGGTGACAGCGGAGGCTCTGCGCAGGGAGGCTGTCAGCGCCCTGGGGTCGCACAGATCCTCCTGCCCCGACAGCCTGGCTGCCGGCGAGCCACGCCAAGCGGGACGGCAGCGGCTGCCTGTGCGCTCACAGGCGGCTTTCCCCCAGCGCTCCCGAGCAGCATGGGGCCGGCTGCACCGTGGTGCCATCGGACACGCAAGGGACAGCAGCGGGATGATGGAGGGCCAGCCCCGGCGCTCGGATGCTCGGGTGAGGCTCCCCAGCTGACGGAAATGAAAGTGCGCGGAGGGATGCCTGTCCCGGATATTCGGCGCAGGGAAGAATGCGGAGTTCTTGGAGCGGGCATGGCCACCCGCAGCTGTGCAAACAACCCCGCTGAGGAGGTGACTTACCTTGTCCCCCGACTGAGATCGCAGACCGCCCGCTTCCAAGAAGCCTCTTCCCTTGCCCAAAGACAGGACAAGCAAAGCCGAGGGCTGTTCCCCAGCGGGAAGCTGCTGTCTCACGGGTCAGAAAGTTAAATGAGCTGGCTGGGGTTAGGACTGAGCTCCGATAGCCACCATCGGCCTGACCCAGCCCAGCACACAGCAGCTGCTCCTTGATTTTAATTTATCCCCACACTCGAGGTGAGTTTCTTTGCCAGCAGAAAAGCAGCAGCGGTGGCTGCAGGCAAGAGGTTTTGCTGCACTGCTCGGGTCTCATGCCCTGCTGCAGCATCTCCTCAGTGCTGCAAGCCCAGGAGGGATCCCGCATCCAGTTGGACGGGCAGGAGGAATGCAAGGCCCCGATCCAGGAAAGCACATACTGATCCGTCAGCACCCGAGTATTCCTGACCCCTGTCTTCCAGAGGAAACTAACTTCAGATGGCAAGAGAGGGAGGAAGGGAGAGTGATCAGCACCAGTTCTGTGGAGAATTGGATACCCCAGCACAGGCTGGTCAGAGGTCACATTGGAAAATGCCATTTTGGAACCTAAATGCAATCCTGAGTGTCAGCAGGTCCCAGCATGGTCTCTAAAAGACCATCACTGGTGCTGCAGGCAGTAGAGAAAGAGAAAGGGACAGCCAGTGATTGGAGAGGTAGGTATGGGCCATGCTCTTGGCTCCACCACAGCTTCCCAGCCCTACCCTTCCCACCTTCAAATAGGGAAAATACTACTTTTCTCCTGTTTTGCCTCACCAGACTACCTGCTGTGGGTAATAGATGAAGTCTGTAGGCCCTACAGTAAAAAAAAGGTGGAAGGGTTCTAAATTCCACGTTTCCATGGACTTTTCAGAGATGGGGGTGAGGGGGAGTGGAGGGGGGCGGGCAGCACAGTCTCTAAATCTTTATTTCCTTAGGCTCCTTCAGCCTGTTTCCTCCCCAGCTTTTGTGCTACTTCAACCAACTTTTATTTTTGGAAAAATAAACCAGAACAAATGGCAATAAATACAGGCAGGCTTAGAGGGAAATGGCTGGGATTGCTCCGGATCCTGGCAGCGATCTCCTGGACGATGCTGAAACCCCAGGGCCTGTTTCTGCCCAGTGGCAGATGCGGCCCCTGGTGGGAGATGTGGACCACAGTGGCAACTCCACCAGTTGACCCTCCTGTCCTGGCCAGGGACAAGCTTGTCCAGCCCCAGCTGGGAAGGGGCTCTCCCCAGGCTCCCAGGCTCGGTGTGACTTTTCACTGCATGCAGCTATTGGATCCATGTGGGCAAAGGAGATGAAGAGTCACCAGGCTGTCAAGGAGCGGCCACAGCAAGGAGGTCATGGGGTACTGTGGCTTGACCCTGGGGATGGAGCCTGGTCTGGGGGCAGCAGAAACCACCAGCTGCAGCAGGCTGTGTGGATGAGGGCTTCCCTTCCCAATATCCCTGGGAGAAAGGGGGATGCTCTGCAACCCTCATGTGAGGCTGAATTCCGGCTTTTCAGGGTTAGGACCAGGGGTGCTGTTCTATCACAAAGCATTAGCTTATCCAGAGCATGTCAGCCCCCACAGACAGACAAAATCCTACTGCTCTGAGGGCTTTCATTATCACATGAATCTACATCTATGATGTTTTCCGATGTCTTGGCTTTGAGAGCTCTCAAACCCTTGCAAACAGTAGCTAGCAATGGATAAGAACCTCAGGCAACTAATGCCTATTGATAAAATGTAAAAAATATTCAAGCTAATCAGAAGGATAAAAATGAGAGAGGGAGGAGGACCCTGCAACACGCTAGTTGCTGCCTGCCTGAGAACACCATTTTAAAATGATCCAACAACCAAGCCATCACAAATAACCCCAGCTCCAGTCACACCAGTTTTTCTTCTCAAAGCTCTTTTATAAGCTTTGAAGACCCTCCAGCAAACACCACACTGAAGTGTGTGCTAAAGATAAAGAAAAAAACCCAAATCCCAAGAACACAAGCCACTTGTGTTGTTGCAGTTGCTCAACTGCAAACCTGGCCACAGGGAGACAGCTGACCCATGAACCCAACACCAAGCTGCACATGAGCTGATGGCCACCCCTTGCTGACCACCATAACCTCAGCACATCTTTACTTCATCTCACATCTGTGACAGTCTCTCTGTTTGTCTTCTCGCCCTGGACTGTATAACAGAAGTTGACAGGAAAAGAGAAATAAGTCACAGCCACTACTCTGAGCCCACACTATTGGCCACAGCTCCAGTGACACAAAATACACGTATTTCCTGAGGAGAGCAAGACGAATGAAAACAGCAGAAAGGAGTAAGCCAGGCCACACAGAAGAAAAATGGGCAGGAAGAAAGACCGACCAAAAAAGCCGTATTCTTAGGATGGGTTTCAGGAGACAACTCTGACAATCAAGACTTCGTTCCTGGAATAGATTGCCCATTGAAGTTTTGGAAGTTCCATCTCTGGAAGTGTTCAAGGCCACGCTGGACGTGGCCCTGAGCAACACGGTCTAGTGGAAGGTGTGCCTGACCATGGCAGAGGGGTTGAAATGAGATGATCTTTTAAGATCCTTTCCAACCAAAACCATTCTGTGATTCTATGATTCCAAAGTCAGGGACTGTCTCTTTCCAGATCAGCTAGTGTCATCCCTGCCCTGGGGCCATATATCCTTCATCACACACGGAGGTGACATGCCACCTTGGTGCTGGCACACTCACCTGAATTTGTTTCCAACAATAAAGACCAACGCCACCACCATCCCCTGCAAAAAATCCCACAAACAACCCCTGTTGTAGCAGAACAGAGGGTTAAAGTCCCAATTACAGAATTGGTAACACAGTTACCCAAGAGAAAAATAAACCAATTACAAAAAAAAAAAAGCCAAAAACACAATTCCAGATTATATTTAACACTCAAATTCCTCCTTAATTGCTCCAGTGTCTCAGCCAGTTTGCAGGGGAGGAGTGGGGACTGGCAAATTAGCTCCCCCCAGGGCTGCTTCCCCCTGGGGAGCTTTCCCAATTTACATTCCCATTGTGTTCTTTAATTAGTACATTCCTACAGCTTTTCTGAGAGTCCCAACACTTCCAGGGCTGTGACAGTACTTTATAAATAATAAATCGGAGGGAGTATTCACTGTACCCTGCTTCACTCCTCCCAGTGTCCCGGCCAGTGTCTGGCAGCTTTTACAGGGACCACACACAGCCTGGAGCAGCCCACCACTGCCAGCCCCAGAGGCAGCCTTCGGTGAGGACATCAGTAACCTCTTTTCATCCTCCCACCTTGCACAACATATTTGGAATCCTGCTTTCCTGCACAGGATTCTCTTGGACGAAGCATTTGGACTTCATGACATCCCCATAATGTGGTTCCAGTGCAGGTGAGAAGGGCTGGGAGGAAAGCTTGAGAGAGGTCCCTGCAGCCCTGTGTCTGACCAGGATGATGCCCAGAGGCAGCACTGGACCAGCCAGTCTTCATGATTCCAGTTCTACCTGGAGGCCTCCCAAACCCAGCATCAGCCAGCACGGAGCGTGCTGCTCCCCCACACGAGGACACAGGCAATACCCCCCAGCCCAAGGTTCCTGGCACCCTAGGGACACACGAACTTGTCCTTAGGGACAACAAAAAGGGGAAATTTATTTAGTCATTCCTCAGCACATCAGCCAGCCTGTGCCAGGAGCAGAGCCCAGAACTCCTCGCCAGACAGGAAAGCCTCCAGCGCCTTCAGCCTCACAAAGGTTTCACACAGGTAATCCTAGAAACCAAATGGCAGAAAAAGCCCAAAGTACAGGGGAGACAACGCAGCCAAGCCATGCATCAGAGCTGCAACCCAACGTTTTCCCAGGTCTCATTAGGGATGATTTATGAAGGCTGACACTATCGTTAACCTCTGACCATGTCCCTACTGCCTGCAGGGCATTTCGCAGCCTGCCTTTGACTGTCCAGCAGCAGTGTGGGGGGACGACTGAGATTTTATCACCCCTGTTAATGCAATTAGCTGGTTTGAAGGAGACCCATTGGATCATCTTACCTGCAGCAACTCGGCCACTCCACTTGCTCCCAGGACAAGCCCTGCACATACTGCGTGCTTGTACACACGTGCAGCACTGCTTGGCACAGGCATCGGGCACTAATAACCTGCCATTTGCAACCCCATCTGGTTCTGACATGTCCATTATTCAAAGGCATTTGGCAAAGACCTTGGGCAACTCATTTGCAGAGTCCGGGTCAGTTCACAAGCTCATGAATTCCCAAACTGTGTGCTGGCCGTGCTGGTAGCCAAGCTCTGAATAGGTTTTTGGCAGATTTGAAAGGAGCCAGTGTTTTCTGAAAACACCTGCCCTCAGAGGCTGCAAAAGCCCACAGATTTCCATTCCTGTTTAAGATGCATATCCAGCCCTCTGTAAAGCTGTGGTAAAATGAAAACCTGACTTGTCTGCCACTATAGAGAATTCCCTATTTTTTATCAATCTCATGGGAGATCAAGTGACATCAGTCCCTGAGCCAGGGGTGCAAGCCTCACCTCACCCTTCCCTGCCCCCCAGGGCTGGAAACCGAGCAGAGCAGACGCATCTCCTGGTCTGGAACCATCCCCAGTTCCTTTGCCTGGCCCCTCTCATCCGACAAATGGTGCAATTGGCTGACTCTGCTTCAAACCAAGCCCAAAACCCAGTGATGCCCTGGGAGTACAGACAGCAGTAGCCTTGGATGCTCCTGGTCCTACAGCTACTGCATCAGGATAATACACCAGCTGGAGCACGAGGATAGACCTGGAAGAAGCACACTTGGCACCTTTATTTTCAGCCAATTCGTATCATGCTTTGATATGATGACCCACCAGAGCTGCAGACAGTTGGGGTTTGCTGCCTCTCACATGCAAGGATGCAGCGAACTTTTCCCTCCTGCCCTGAGGCTGAGGTTCCACTCTCCTCCCAGCTGCCTCGCTGGTGCAAATCCTCACTGCAGTCTGTTCAACCGGTGGGCAACCCTGCCCTGCTGCAAACAGCAGCCCACGAGGCTCCCGGAGATCAGGCGGCACCGCACACCCGCTCGGAGAAGCAGGAGGCACAGGCAGGGGAATACGAGACGTGATTTGCTCAGAGACAGCTCTGTGCTTTTGGCAGGACTCGAGGGCATTTGTTTTGAAGCTGTGTTTACATGCCTTTGATCAGACGTGTTTAACTTTTCTGGTGCGTGACAGCAGCAAAACAAGTTTGAGACAAGGATAATGAAACACATTGTGCGCTCGTACATGTAAGCGGCTACAACAAGGCTGCGCACATCAGCAACTCAAACTGGAGGTGGGGGCGGCAGGGGGTGGGTGCCAAGACGGGGAGATGCATCACGATGATGCCAAACCAACAAGTTGAAAACATAAAAAGAAAAAAAAAAAAAAAAAAAAGCACTAACCCAGCAACAACAGCTCAATCTCAGCTCATGGAATTGGCCAAGTGGAGTCTGTGCGGAGCTCGGGTGCAGAAGCAGAACTCCATCCGACATTGCAGGGAGCTTTTCCTGAGCAGATAAACTGCTCCCATCGTGGCTCAGGGGTTGCTCTCAGCAGCACCACAGGGCACCTCAGGTATGGAGCAGCCCCTGCTTTTTCCAACCTCTGAGGTTCATCAGCAACTCTCAAAGTCAAGCGCCATCTTTTAAGAAATGCCAGCACAAGATCAGAGAGCAAAATGGAAAAGCATCTTCCAGGGATGCTCCTAAAATAGCTGCTCTCTGAAATGCTACAGGCACACCTGGCACAATTAGCAAGGATGTATCTACATATGTATAGACCAATAACTCGATCATTCAACACCCTGTCATCATTTTAAGCCTCGCAAGGCAGTAAAAACTCTCTCCCAGCATCCTAAGGAAAGGCAGAGAGTACTGCCAGCATCCTTTCAGCACAGGAGAGTGCAGGGTCGTAAACTGGGAAATGTTTCCAGACACTGCAGTGTAAGGAGACCCACACTGAACTGCAGCTTGAGACCCATGGGGCAAAGCCTCAGCACAGACAGAGAGGGCTGCTCCTACAGAGCAGTTTGGATGCCATAATGCTATTTTTGAGGTTAAAAGAGACATGGCAGAGTGTGGATGATCCAGCCCTCTGCTAAAGAGCAAACCCAAGCATCTTACCCCCAGTAGTATGTTTAATTTACTAATGCAGACTACCAGCAGAGAGACTTGATAACACAGTCCCATGCTGACCATGCTTTGGGATGAGAGATGCCACCATCTCTTTGTGCTTAGCGCAGCAGATGAGCAGAGATGTTGGCACAAGAGGTTTCCTAATGGCATGCCACCTCACTACACAACCTGTCAAGCCAACGCAGGCTTAAGCACTGGATCTTAGCTGGCAATAGTGGGGGAAGTGAATACTCAGCTGTGATAAATATTTAACGTGCTTTTAGTCCTGAAGAAGTGTAGCACTGAGGCCATCATCCTGTAAGTGAAAACCAAGGCTGATTAATGGGGGAAGGTACTCCCATTTATGGGAGGTTAGGATCAATCCCAATTCTCAGCTATTTGTTGAATCTTTAATGCTCTTTTTCGATAGCAGAGTTCCTTGGTGAAGGGCAGCATCCTAATAAGGCTCCTTTAACAGCAGGGATGTTAAAGGGGGTATAAATAAAAGACCCCTGTAAAAAACAATGAGGTAAAAAAGGAAGGTTTCGTGTGGTCACTGCTGTTGGCTGGCTTGGAAAAAGCAGTTTTCAGGCCCCCACTCTTCTTTGGAGGCTGGATTTACTTCTTTTGGAGTTTTCTCTGTCGTCTCAGAACTGAACCCAAGGTTAACCCTCAGGCCAAAGTCAAGCTGTTGCTCTGGGAGGGAGGGGACAGTCAGTGGCAGCCCAACAGTCTATGGCTGACCTTTGCACATCCTTCATTCCATGCTGGAAAGGTCTCCACCTTCTTCCACACCTCAGCCCTCTTCTGAGACCCACAGTTTCACCATCTCGTGCTCTAATTCTTCCCCTGCCTGAGCAAGGTGCCCCCATACCACCTTCCATCTCACCAGTCAAGATTAATCCCCTGCCCCTGTAGTTACATCAGCATCAACCACTCCCCTCCCAAGCTCTCAAACACTTCTTTCTCCAGAGTGAGCACGCAGGGTGAGCAGGCAGCTTGCATTTACAAGGCATTTTCCGTCTCCCATCAAGGAGAGCATCCCCCTTTGTCCCTTTTGGGTTTTCCATCGCATCATCTTCCTGTACCCCCCTACTCCCACGCTTGCTTCCCCCAGTAAATCTCCCTATTTTTTCACCATTCAGTAGGACCAGCCTCGTGTCCTGCAAGCACAGCTCTCCCTGCACGTCTCTGCTCACTAGCCATCCCTCCCTTGCTGGCAAGCAGCACGGAAACAAGACCACAGACATCAGCCTTGTAATGAAGATGAAGAGCCACACAGCCTTGCTGGCCCTCTCCATCTGCCCTCACCTTTCCGGTTGCATTACGCCTTATGTTGTTTCTTGTCTGAAACTAAACATCAGCTCCTTCCTGGCTGTGCTGTTACTCTCACCCCAGCCTTGTGCTGTGGGGATGTTAAGGCATGAAAGGGAGGGGATGAAAAGTGAGCCAGGACAGGGGACAGCAAGAGGCAGTGGGGGAGAGAGTGTACTCACAGCAGCAGTGACGAAAGATGCCAGAGCCAAGTGCAGGTTCCCTAGCATGGCAGGTGCTGGTACATCCCTGATGAGCCACTCTGGCTCCAGCAAAGCATCAGCTGGAACAGATGTGGTTGTCTGAGCTGAGAAAGGGTGCTGGCTTCTCCCCAGAGTGACAACTGGGATGACAAGACAATGTCACCCACAGGCAGAAGCTAAGAACCTCTTTGGCCCCTAAAGCCCTCCCTCCTCCACACTGCAAGGGGATTAACCTTTAACATCTCTTCTTTCCCTCCAGCCCTGCATCTACTGTGGTGGAAAAAAAATGTGGTCCCTTCAAAAAAGAGACTGGCCCAAAAGCAGGCAGCACAGCCAGACAATTTTCCTCCAGGGCTGCAAGTGCTGGAAGAATGAGGGAGAGGACTGCAGCCTCTCACAGCTGTACACTCACATGCTGCACACACAAGAGGTGTGCACACACAAGGGATGTGCACATCCCCTTCTACTTCCACCACAGACCGCTCCTCACTAACCATCCTCCAGGATCTCCCCCACTGTAACTGTCTTTCCCTATCCACCACTGTAAACAGGGATAACGAATAAAGATACGAGGTTAAGCCTCTGCTGCAGATTAACCTGCCATTGTCCTCAGTGATAACAGGTGCCAGACATCTGTCCGTGCCCTGTGACAGTCCTCAAACACACTTCTCTGTGTTGCCGTAAGACTTTCAGGGAGATACTATGAGACATCCTCCTCTGCCCAGCTTTAGCAAGCTGTCCCAGGCCTTCCTTGTGCTCCTAGCAAAAAACCCAAGGAAGCAGAATCATTGCACTGTGTGTCCCTGCAAGGTGCCAGAGACAGAAGCTGGGATGCAACCTGCTGGCATTACAGGAAAAATCAGTACTAAAGAACCAGCCAGGCCCTCAGGTGGACAGCGTTATACCTGATGCCCCCACGGGACTCTGCACACCCAGCCATTGCCAAGCAGCACAGTCAGATTCACCACGTGGCAATGCCAAGCGGAGGAAGGATGCTCTTATCCCAGGGAAGGCACAACCAAGCCCTAGGCTGCAGCCAAACTGCCCAGGTGCTCTGGCTTCTCGCCCTAAACCAGGATACCCTTTGGCTGAGCCACACTTGGGAAGACGATGCCTGTGCAAATGTTAGAGACAGGGCTGCTTTTGTTTACAGGCTGCTGGCAATGGCGCTGCACACCCCACATCCTCCCCCGGCCAGGAGCGAGCTCCAAGAAAGGAAATTACACAAGCCAGAAGGTTTGATGGAATGAACCCATTGGGTGGCTTAAAGATAGCTATTAATGGAGAGCTTTCTCTAATTGCTTTTGTATAATCTGGGGCTGCTAGGCGGAACTGGGTAATAAATGAAATCCAATTACATTTTCTCTCAGTATTTATTTTATTAAGTAGAATTCATCAGCTGATGAAGGGCCCCTCGAGGTAATGGCTCATGACCTAGTGGAAGGCACTTTTTTTATTATTATTATTTTCCCCACTTGGGGAAGCAGCTAATTCTGTTTCCCAGTAAATGCAGACTGTCCCCCCTGCACCGTGGGAAGCACAACAGGTCCCAGGGCAGCACGGATCCCACAGGGACCCACACTGTCCTCCTGGGTGGGTTCCCTGCTCCTGACTGCTGGAGTCCCAATGAGCACAACGGGTGATTAAACCCCAGCTTCAGCGTGCCAGCCAGAATGGAGATGGATTTACAGCACACAGCACACGTGGTGTGCTCCGGAGGGCTGCAGCAGGGACCAGTCCCACTGGGAATGCAGCAAGAAGCAATGTCACTCCACGTCTGCTCGGCAGGAGGCTGGGCTCTGGTGCCAGCGCTGTTTCCCTAGGATGAGTCTCCTATGCAGGGCTCAGAGTGTGGGCTCAGTTTGGGCTCAGGACTATGACTGACCAGGCTGAGAACCCTGTGAACACCAACAGCTCAGATCCATCGCATCCAGCCCCACAGTTCAGCACATCCGTGAAGCCTTGTATCGCGCTGCAACACAGCACCTCAACCACCACGTGCTGGTGGTTTAAACCCAGTTACTGTGGTGTAGACACAGTTGCTGCCGTGAAGGCTGCCCATCAAGGTCACCACAAGCACTGGTCCCACATGGAGATGCCTAGCCAAGCCTTGTGCCACTGTTAGCACGCTGGCATCAGCAGGTGAAGCATGTCAGGGATTTCTGGTGGTGGCAGCCGTGCAGGGCACTCCAGCTACCAAGCAGGGTTTGCTGGAAGCCGTAGCACTGCAGCTGAACAGATCCCAGGCCCTGGCACAGTGCCTTTTCTGTGGTACGAGAGGCAGCAAAACCCAGTGTGGGTCAGGAGAGGTTGCCCCAGGTGTATCCTTACCAGCTCTAGCCAGCATCCCTCCCTGGGGAGCAGGGATGGCCACCATGGCACAAGACCCTTCCTCCTCCTCCCTCCACACCGGAAAGCATCAGCGGGGCTGGGGTCTGCCAGTTAATCACAGGGTCTGGTGCAGCACTGTTGCCCTCTTGCTGGAGCCCACAGCAAGGATTCCTCCAGCACGAGCAGGCAGGATGCCTCAGGGATCTTGCAATCAGCTGCTGGGCTTTTCACCATCCCTCTTCCCATCCAGATATTGACTGACGTTCACCCTTGGCTCCCAAACCCAGCGCCGACAGCCGCAGCTCGCCCGGCTTTCACTGCCATCTTGTCATACAAACAATTTATCACCCGCCAGTGAGTGCTGTTACAGACGACAGACTCCAGTGTCCATTAATTAACAGGAAGTACTGAGAGAGGCATATACACATGCACAGATCTGTCTGAGAGGTTTCCTACAGCATCCACTGCGGATGCACCCACGTGCTGCCACAGTAAGCACAGCCTCTGGGAGCCACAGCAGATGTAGCCAGCAGCAGCCAGGCTCAAAACAAAGAAAAAGCAGCATTGTGAAGAAGAAAACCAGCTATGGAGGTGATAAGAGTAGCATGGTTTTATTCCTGAATAGTAAGAAACTACTCAGCTTAAGGGATCAAAAAAAGAGTGGTGATTTGAGAACGGGGAGCAAGCAAGCCGTGTCCCAGCTGCTGAGAGTTTGGGGTGAAGGTGACATCACAGACACCTCCAAAGGGCTTGCACAGCCTTTTGCAGCAGGAACAGCTAATGCTTTGCCTACCCTTGCACTGGGGATGAGGTGTTCTTGGCTGCTGTACCCTGCTTCCAAGCCTTCCAAGGCTCCATCAAGGCAGGATAAGCCCAGTTCCCCATCAGGGCAGCAAACCCAGCAGCCTTACACATCCCAGACCACAGCTCAGCAGCACTGAACGAATGCCCGCCAGAGCCTGAGCCCTCATGCTGCTGGGCCAACTAAAAATAAATGAGGTGTGGGTTCACAGAGAGTCAGCGCCAGGTTTTAGAAGTGCTGTGTGTCGCTGGTTGTGCTACAGAAGCCAGGCACAGAGGATAAGGAAAAAGGTTTTCAGAGGGCAAGGAAAAAGTGTTTCAGAGGAATCTTCTGAAACTTGTCTGGCTTTTTGATTTGGGAAGAAAACCTAAAACCAGTTGGAAAGGAGATCTAAACATCGTGTCAGAATCCAGCTCTTCATCTTTTTCACAAGTGGGCTTTCACTTTTTTCTGTGAGGCTATTTGCCAAGCACAACACAGAAACACAAGCTATTTGCGTTGATCCAAAACTATTTTTCACCAAATAAGCCATTCATCTGAAATCTTTCTCCCCAGCTCTGCTGCAGGAGAAGCTATCTGCTCACGGCAGACCACGATTTATGCTTAAACGAGCATTTGTGACTAACAGGTTAGATTCATGGTGAAATGCATCATCAATAAATCAGTCAATCACTTCTGCCCTCAGCTCAGGGCTGAAGTCTGGAGTAACTACTCAGCACTTTTGTCAACCTTTAGTCCAGCAAAGTCTGGGTAAGAGACCTCAGGATTTAGCCTATTGATTGCTTAGTATTGTTTGTGATGCCCTGCATGCTTCAGACATGCTCCCTTCAAGCAAGATTAAATACCTGGCTTGTGGCATTGGGATTCAAGGGAAATTATCTTTTACAAGCACGGGAACAGACAAGTCAAATTGCCCTGTGCAGCGGTCCACTGTGGTGCAAAGGTGCCCCTGAAGCCCCCCTGTGCTGCCAGCGAGGGGGGTACATGGCAGTACTGACTCTCCCTGGGGCTGGCGTGGTGAGCCCCACGCTGTAGGCACATTTCTGCAAGTTAAATGCAATTTTGGCTGTGGCTCCGGAGCCTCTGAGGCTCTCAGCTCCTCCGGTAGTGTTTTGTTGCAAGAATAATGGAGTGACAGCTCCCCGGCAGCTTTGAGTAGCATCCCCAGCTCAAAAGCACCCTTAATAACCTCTGCCAAAGTCCAGCCTCTCGGTTTTTACATTTGTTTGAAGTTAAGCTGATCTAACTTGGGTGAGTGGACGCAGATGGTGTTGCTCAACCAAAGCCAAAGAATGTCTCGGACACTCCTCTGCCCAAGGTCTGGCGCTTGTCCCGCACACACCATCAAGGATATTGAATGTATTAATACAGATGGACGTAAGTGACCATCCTGCCCCACCAAAGGGATGTGTGCACCCTCCACAACCATAAAGCAAGGAAATACAGCCACCATTTGCAGGGCAGAACACCTCTTAATAACCCTCTGAACACCACCACCTACCAGGAACCCCTGCCACGGGCTGGACTTTGTTAGGGATCAAGGGTTCTTGGAAGGAAGATAAAGTCTCGCTTTCTAAGGATGCTTCTTCCTGCTGACACCACCCTGAATACAGGAAAAAAAACCCTCAACAACTAAAAATCCACCCTTTCTACAGAAAAAAAAGAAAAACAAAAAAGCAGCCTGCAGAAGGACCTAGCAATTTAGGTTAGGAGGGGAGAGGGGGGAGAAAAAGGAAGTTAAAAACCCAGAATTTACAGAATCCCAACCCAGACCACCAGCTGCTCTCCCAACCCCACGTCATGCCCATGTACCATGGCATACTGATTCCCAGGTTTCACCCACATACCCCACTGTAAGGGAAACGGATTTCTGATGCTTGTCCCGCCTTCTTTTATTTCTGCCAGACCTCCCCCTCTCCTCTGGGTACTTTTCCTGCTGCCGTTTGTTCCTGTCCTTTACAGCTCTGCCTGCTGTCACTCACATAACCTTGCCTGTTTGGTAATTTGTGGCAATAAAGTGTCACTGTGGGGAAAAAATACAGCGTCACAGCAGCATATACATCTCTGATCCATAAATTGTGCTGCTCCCCTCCTTTTACATGTAAAGTGCAATGATTTGGGGCAAGAGGAAGAAAAAAGAGCCAGTAATATGTGATCTTACTGAAGGGCAGCGCTGAGGTGTCCTCATTGGGGGCTGTAATGAGTGCTGAGGGACTGGTGTGTGCTGTAAATTGCCCTGGAGACATGGGCCTCAGTGGAGGCTTCCTGGAGCTATCCAGGGCTTGAAAAGGGTAATCTTAAAGGGGGAAACAATACATTAAACATTGCTGAGGAGTGCTGTCTACCTCCTCTTTGAACAGCCTCACTGGTGCTGAGCACACAACCCTGGGAGTGCCATGGCCATAGAAGGGATCCAGGTGTGTGCAGCTGAGCCCCTCACTCCTCTTCCCACCTGGATGTGGGATCCTGCCCATCTCCATCACAGCTGAACAGCTCCTCCAGTAGATTCCCAGCTCCAAGCACTCTCCCTGGGCATTAAGGGGGACTACAAGGAGGTAGATCAGCAATTTTCCCTTCCATCTCGTGCATCAGGTGCCCACTTTACACACCTATGCCCTCCACCAGGCTGAAAATAGTTCCCCATGGCTCAGAGCCAGGATTCAGTGGGGCAGGTCCCACCCCAGGCAAATGCACCTCACGTTTGTGGCCCCATGGTTTCCAGCTTTACTGTGCAGAGTACCGGGCATCCCCCGCCAAGGCCCTCCAGGAGCCATGAGACCCACAGCATCTCCGACACCCTCTGAAATGGCTTTAGAGGAGTTCAGCCCTTCTTGCTGATGGTTATTTCTTTGAATCAGAATACACAGCTTGCCTCCATCAGACCCCTCATCTAGTGAATTATCATCTCGGTCGCACTGTAGGGCCAGCTGTAAAACGTCACCTCCAGCACTACTGCGGCACTCTCCCAACCACAGCTGCTGTGCCAGGCCCAGCAGAGTGTCCCACTCCTTCTTCCCTGGTTCTTGGCACATGGGGGTCTCATCCACCATCCGCCACACGGAACAGCAGGAAGACTTGCATTAAAGCCTTCTCCTGACACTGACATCTTTCTTGACATCTATGGCTCACCTGAGCAGCTAAGCAACACTCCTGTGAATATAAACAAGCAGGAGGGAAAGTGCTTTCACTAGACAGATAGCTTGGGGAAGTGTCATCACCCACTGAAAGCCCATATGTGGTTTTGTAGCAAAGGTATTTGCTTCCTGTCTTGCCCACTCATCAGAGGAATATACGAGCAGAGCTGAGCAGCACCCTGGAGACAGACTGAAACCAAGTGGAGAGCAAACGGTGCTCGGAGGGCTGCGCAGGAGCCGTGCAGGCGAACACATTACGGACACCCTGGGGAAGAGAAAGCTCCTTTCTCCCAGCCTTGGGAATGGCACGCAGCCAGGATCCATCACGCACCTACCCTGCACCTGATCAAGGCAATGTGTTAAATAAATTAAAGAAGTCAGGCCTTGGTCCCCAAACCTGCCCATGGATGACAACTTCCCTCCTGGAGCCACAATTCACTGAGGCCTCAAAAGAAGCACTTATTGTGAAATCCTCCAGCTCATTGCTGTGGTTTGGTGCTGGGCCTGGACATAGGAACACTCACTCTGTGCCAGCACGGGTCCTGCCAGCTGCCTGCCCAAGCAGCAAAGGGAACAGCGGCAGGCTGGGCTGTGGGAGCAGAGGCACAGCCAGCACATCACACAGCACTTGAACCACAGCAAGACACTGCCCTTAGTTTTGGGAGCCCCGAGAGGAGTCCCAGTGTTAATTAACTAGAGGAAATTCAGCCAGGGCCACTGAAATGTCCGGGGAAGCTGCTGAGGAGACTGAGCCAGGCTCTTCACAGCAACCCATAGCAAGAAGGTAAGTGGCAGTGAGCATAGCTGAAACAAAAGGTTCCCACTGGATGCTAGGAGAAGCTTTTCCCTCCTTTTTCTAGGGTCAGAACCAAGAGAAAACCAGCACAGCACCTTTAACAACAACACTCAAGGCTAAGCAAGAATGAAGCCTCTGCCCTTCTCCCATTCCCAAATTCATAACTATAGTGACAGAACAAGGTATCCCAGGAGACGGAGGATGCCCATGCTTAGGCCATGAACCCCCAGCTCAGCAGCCACATTGTTCTGATGTAACATCCGCGGCAGTTCTGTTTTGAAGGTCTATGCAGATGCAAGAACAAGATGAGAGATTGTTGACCTTATCTGAGTCACCAACTCCAGGAAAAGACCTCTCAGCCACTTCATTCTTACTATCTAAACATCAGGTCCCTACCTGGAGGAAGGACAAAGACCACCTAGAAGCTGTACTGCTCGGGGCTGTGCCTGGAGGGGACACACCTCAGATCCAAACACTGCTAAACGCTCAAACATTGCATAATCAAGTGACAGCGGAGCTTTGGCAAGACATCTGTCCATCTATAAATAGAGCTCAACTGTGTGTCCTTATCACAGGGCTTTGATGTGTTTGGGGAGGATATTTTCTTCCCCTTCACCACCAAGTCCCAGGCAACACAGATAATGGGCTTGAATCGATCCAGCTCAAGTATTACTAAACTTCCTACCACTGTGGCAGCATGCCAGCATCAAATAGGACAAGAGAACATGTGTCTGTTCAGAGCCAACCACAAGGAGCAGGCAGAAAATTGCTTTAGGCTGGGGAAAAAA
>VZTI01005954.1:144405-198042 GCA_013397865.1 Struthidea cinerea
AAAAAAAAAAAAGGGGCTTTTTTGCAGATTTGTAGATCAATCTACAACGTATTTGTATTTTAGAGGTTTAAGAAAGTCAATAGAAACAAGATACATCATAGCTGAACAAGAAGCCGAGAAGTTGTATTTCTACTTATGCTGCTACTGGCACTCCAGCCGCTGGCTCAATGTCCTGCTGCTGTCCCACATCACTACTTCTCCAGCAGGAAAAGTCGAGGGAAGGGGCTCCCTCCCCTGCTGCAGTTCACCACCCTGTTGGTTTTGCCAGGACAGCTCAGCCCCCTGGGGCTGGTTGGGGTCTGATACACCTGAAGTGTGTCACCACTGCACCTTGTGCCCTGCTGGCAGCAGGGGGGCAGCCCGAGGACACAGGGACCGCTGGCAGTGGCCAGGCTGACCTCCCACAAAGTGCAGCTTGTCTCCTCAGGCCTCTGTCCGCACGGGCTCAGCACACAAACTGGCTCAAGTCTCTGGGGATTCTCCGGGCAGGGCTGAGACAATCCCTTGGGATTTGTTTCTCAAGCTGGTGCTGCTGCAGAACTGCAGCGGCCTGACCTCTACAAAGTCATCCCGAGGGACATGACAAGTTGGTTCCCTCCCGCAGACACATCTGCCATGTGCCTACCATTCCTCTTGCACCATCATGGCATGACTTAGGAGACGCCTTGCACAGACCCCTTTGCCACCCCTCTGGCCCCTTCAGCTCCACTGCAGGGCACTACAAAGCATATTCAAGATTTTTTTCTCCCTTTTTTATTATGGTGAGTCACATAGCATGCCTTATCAAACCAGACCTAAATCACATCTGCCTCTCCCCAGATCCCATGTAATATGTCAGCCATTAAATATGCAATTATCCCACATTTACAAATCCATGAGAGGCTCTTGTCTTCTCACGGGCAGGAGTGCTCACATCCCTGTGGTGGAGCCTGTCCTAATGAGCCCCCAGGAAGTGGATTCCACTGCAACTGGCCACATTCATTTCCCAGCCTCCATAAGGCACAAAACCCCATTTCCTGGCTTCCACCCTCTGCCTCAGAGGGTGAAGAATAAAGTGTGCATCTGGATTGGAAAGAGTTGGCTGTACACCACTGGTCAACAGGAAGAAGTCCCCGGGCTGTGGGATGCCCAGCTCCAGACATCCTTCTGCCCCAGAGCCCATCCAGGCATGGGAAAACAGGTCAGCCTGCAACACAGGAAGCCGAAACCAGCTTTCTACCCTTCCTACACAGCTAAAACTTGTGCAAACACCTGCCACACGTCCCACCAAACCCTTTGGGAGAGGAAGCCAGTGATGCAGGGCAGGGATCGGCAGCTGACACACCAACGCTGGCAGGAGTACCAGCCTGCTGATGCTTCTCCAACCCCCTTCCCACCTCTCTGCCAGGCTCAAGCTCCTCTAGCAGCATATCATCTGGGCTGGGCTCTTACTCCTCTGCTGCCACACACAAGCAGGCGTCAGGGGACGTATCATTCCACAAATCCGAGGAAGAAACAGGCAGCATTAACTGGCAGCACGTGTGTATGGAGACCCCTCAAACCCTTTTTTCCCTTGCTCCCATCTGCTCTGCTCTGGGCCACTAAATCCAATTCAGCAGCGCTCAGAGCTTGTACCAAAGCTGCGACACATTTGTCAGATCCCTGACTAGACCCATGGCTAATTTTACAACGCTAATTTATCTCACCATATTATATCGCTTTCATTTCATCCCCCCAGGATCCCATTACTGCCAGTGTACCTTGTAGCCAGCATGTAACAATAATTGGTATTATTAGCGATGTACCCTGCTCGAGCTGCTCTATTTGTAGAGCTGCAAGGAGTCCCATGGGTGGGCTGATCTACCTCGAGGATGGGGAGGGAAGGAGTCCTTGTTCCATGCCACTCCATGGATACCACCAAGGACCAATGCCAAGGGCAGGGTTTTGCTGCTGTAGAGCATCTCTGCATGCCCAGACCCCAGCCCACTCCCCAGTGTGACTCCATCAGGTGTTGCCCACCCCTGGGTTCCTTAACCCTTACCTTTTAAGTCCAGGGCAGACAATCAGCTGTGCACACAGGGAGCATTTCTGTCCTTGCTTGTGGCTCAAAGTATAAAGGACTCTGCTTATCCAGGGTTAAAGGGGCTGCAGAACAACTCTGGGAAGCATGATGCAGGGGTAGAGGGCAGGGAAGCTGCACAGGGAAAATTCATCATTCATGCTATTTTGGCCAACAGTTTCTCCTCTTTGGTGTAAGCTATTGCTTTCTAGGATCAACATAATTAAAGCCATGCAGTTTTAGCTAAGTGAGAGGCTGCACTAGTCAAACAGTGACAATTCCCACTTAAGATGTCCTTGTCTGGCATTTAGAGACTTGTTAAATTTCAATTCATCATTTTCATTTCTCAGGCACAGCACCAGCAAGCACTGGGCATCCCCAGCACAGCTCTGCAGGGTCTGCACCATCGCGTGCGGCAGCTCCATCCCCAGGCCCCTTCCCTGCTCCACCACAGCTCAGAGAACATGATCCCAAACCCCTCCTCAAGCAGCACTGTGTTACCACAGCCCCATACTGAGCACACATGCAACGGGTCTCAGAGGTGGGGTAGCCTCTTGCCCATGGCTGCTGCTGGTGGTGGTCTCCGAAGGGGATGCACTCCTTGTCAAGCAAAGCCCATGCACCTCATCCCTCATGCTGCAGCCTGCCAGGGCAGGAGAGCAAAAAAAAAACCATCAAGCAGACCTGAGAGCTCCAAGCTGTGCTTGTCTGCAAGAGGTGACACCTCACCTCCCACCACAAAGCTGGGCTGGGTAACACTTACCTGCTCCAGAGTGGTTCAGCCATGACACAGGACCCCTGCTACTGTGGATCTCTGAGCTGCCCAAAGGGCTTTCAACTGGGAGAGCTCTTTATGGAGAAGTTGTCCACAGGCAGCCCATAACATGGGCATTTTCCAGGCTGTTCATCCATATCCGCCCCTCCACATCCTAAATAACCACTCTCAGCATCTGCCCTCTTTACACAACGGCCAAAAGGCTGCTCACATGCCAGAGCCAGGAGAAGCCTTTCGTCACACTTCAATAAACACCATCCCCACCAGAATCCTGCACTCCCACAGAGCACGCCAACTTGGGACAAGTTGGGAGAGCAAGGTTTTTAACCCACCTCTTACCTCTCCACCAGTCCAGAGTCCTTGGGGCGTCCCCAATTTCTCATAAACGTCTGGGGGATTCTTCTGGCTGCTTGACCAACCCTCGCCGCTCAGATCTGGGACTTTCTTCAACAAAACAGAAGAGACAACCTGTCAGGTTACCTGGTGAAGCTCTGCCACTGCTTCAGGATTAGGAAACAAACAAGGTGAGAGAGCATCTGTTTCCCAGCCCTGACAGCTGGGGGTAACTGGTGCAAACACGAAGGCGGTTAGAGTAAGAGCCCTCCCACAAGAGCATCACAGTCCAGCCCCAAAGCACGTATTTGCTTAATTATTTCGATTCAGAGACATGAAATGGGAGAGGGGAAAAAAAAACCCTGCAGCTTGGGGCATCTCTGATCTTCTTTAAAGACAGACAACAATGCTCCCCAGACGGAACAGCACAGCAGCAGCACACTGTCAGCCCAGCACCAAGGCATTCGCCCACGAGGTCTTGTGCTGCCTGAGCCCTAATCCTGAAAAGCCTCACACATGTGTTAAACGGTGCAGGGAGAGGCCACTCCGGCTGAACCCGGGAGTGTGAAGAGGAAAGCATGCCTGTACGGCTTTGCAGCACAGACACCAAGGACTGGAAATGGGAGGAGGACTTTCTGTGCTACGTCTGACATGCTGCCTGGTGAGATGGGTGCCCTCCCTTACAGCAGGAAATACGCTTTTTTTGTTAGACAAACAATTATCAGTCGAGATCTGTGCTCATTATCCAGCTCTTGTGGCTGAGGTTGTGTTGCTCCCCCCACTTCTTTTTAAATGCTTTGAAGAGGAAAAAAAAAAAGTCTTATGGCTCTGCATTATTAAAAATGAAAAATAGCAGCCAAAACCCACTGGCAAGAGGAAAGTCTGGGAGTCACTCCTGCAGAGATTCTTTCCCAAGGGTGACAGTGACTCCAAGCCTGGAACACCACAGGCTTTAATTAGCACCCAACCCTCAGCTGATGAGCTTTGCCAGAGTTCTTCCCAGGACCTCATGCGAAGCCTGGGCAAGCCAATGGGAGGATGCTACAGAAACGCAAACTACAACCCCTATCTACCCCCTGCCTGCCTACGAAACCTAAATAAATAAATGACCCCCCCCCCCGAAACTCCACTGAGCGCCTGATGGTGAAACCCTCATTTGCAAAGTGCTTGGAAATAATTACAAAATCTTCCCAGAGTTTACAAGGAGGGAAGTGGACTGTTTGTCATGCCGGCAGCCACGGTGCGCCGCAATTTATCACGCTTGTCAGGTGTCAGCCACCAAGAAATTTAACTCCAGCTGCCCCAAGCCCAGCACCCGCAGCGCCCCACCACTCAAAAGCTGCTCTGCCAGGCACCCCAGAGCTGAGGAGTGACTGGCAAGGAGGGGAGGGGGCTGCTCCCCACCAAGCCGCCTCTCACTCTGCAATGCCAGTGTAAATCTTTGCTTATTTTTTCGAAATGTTTTTGGTTGTGGGTGTTGGGTTTTTTCCCCTACCCACAGACGAAGTGGAACAAAGGAGGCCAGGCTACAGCAAGAGATGAGGCTCGTTTGTCATTACCTGCCAGAGACCCTCCTGGGCTCTAATTCCAGCTTGGCAGGGACCTAAGAGAGACTGGGCTTAGCACTGAGTAGCCTCAGGGAGGGAGTGCATTTTTATGGGTACAAAGGGCAAAATCCCAGTGCCTTTTCTGAGACATCTCTGAAACCTGTGCAAAAGGACTGACATCCCCTGCCACCTCTGTGCCCTGTGCTGATCAGATAAGCCAGCCCTGCCACAGGTCCAGCAGACCAGCTTTCCACATAGAAGTCAAAGCACGAATTGCTTTTTGGGGACTCCAGATTGAGGTCAAACTGGGTTTTGGAGGAACTCAGCATGTCCAAACCAGGTCAACAGCTGAAGGAGGACCTGATTTGGGGCATGAGCTGTTGCTGAGTCAGAGGGAAGATCTGTGAGCTGTGCTTCCCCATAATCAAGGGACAGTCTTGATCACAGCTCAGGTGGGCTCACATAAGGAGCAAATGTCATCAGCCACAGAGCAGGGACAAGTCCTGGGTCAGGTCCCTGCAGGAGGGCTTGCATCACTGCTGAGTTCACCCCGCATCACCAGGACTTGAGGTCTCAGCAATGCCATGGTCAGGGCACTTCATCAATACGACACTTGCTTTATAGGGCCAGTCTGGGCTGTCCCACTGAAATACTCCTGGTTTTGGCCATTTCTGTAGCAACGAGCTGACTTAAGAGGAACCTGCCTGCAAAAGCACTAACTTTTTAAACAGGTCCTTGCAAAATCCTGGAGGAAGCCCAGCACCCATGGCATACTTGCATGTCCCACATGACGCATCTGCATGGCACAGCAAGGGCTAATGGAACCCACTGAACCACTTGCTTAAAAAAAAAAAAAAAAAATCCAAACACAGAGCATTTGCCAAAAAATCTTTCCCTCCAGCACAAGCTGGGGCTACACTGATCAGGGATCCACGGATTTTACTCGCACCAGCAGAAGGGGCCCAACATTTCCCAGCAGCAAGGCATCCCGTGCACGAGCCGGGGGGCACAGGTTTTTGCAGTGCTGTGTGCTCGAGGCAGCGCAGTTCCTGCTGCGGGGAGCCCCCCGCACACGCTGGGTGGGACACACCGCCACACGCACCCGCGCGATTCAGAGCCGCGCGACTCGGCGCGGGGAAGGTGGGTTTTTGTGGCGTCAGCAGCAAGCTCAAAACCTTGAGGCCTGGCTCAAAACCTTCCCCAAAACTATCAGGCTCAGTCTCACAGCACAAAGATACTGGAATTTCTTCAGCACAAATGCAAGAATTTTTCTGCCTTTTTTTTTTCTTTTTTTTTTTAAATTTTATTTTTAACTGTGGATAAACTAATGCCTTCCCCCACCCGCCACCCCAACCCTGTTCTGAAGGCAGCTTAAAACCCTTTGCTAAAATTTTCCAAAAAAATTCAGCCGGAGGCAGAGACATGTGAAGTTTCAGTCCAAATGGTTAAAGGCTGGCGTAGTTTCAAGCAACTGAAGACAGGGGCTTATAATCAGAAGTGTCAGGCAGCCTTAATTATATTATTTCCTTAAGGAAATAGTTTTCCCTGCCGAAGTCCAGGAGTTATTAAAAAAAGTTGACCTCACTGGAACCAATCAAGATGGAGACAGAGAGCCTGCAATGGATTCTTAAGGCAGGCGTGTTCATGCATCTGTATTTTCAGGGGTCCAGGATTTTAGGACAGGTGTTCCCAGACAAGCCTGGCTTTGCGATGGCTGAGAGCCACAACCCAGGATGCAGAGCCCCCTCCCATCCCTCCTCATGGAGTGCCCCGGGCAGGGGCACATGGGAGCCCCATGCACCCAGGGAGGGTGCTTGCCTGTGCCCTGATCAATTGCCTCGCCAAGGCGAGCGAGGAAAAACAGCCGGATGCTTTGTAGCTGTCAGGAGCACACAGGCTTTTTGTCCGTGTCTTCCTCTGTGCCCATAAATAAAAGTGACAGCAACTTTATTTAGGACTTCTTCTAGTTAAGAGGGGATGGAAGAAAAGTGAAAAATGAAATCGTAGCTCAGGAGAGGCAGAGGGGGAAGGTCCTGGAGGCACAGCTCAGGCTGTGCCACTGTTGCAGCAGTCTGGGGTGGTGGCAGCCCTCACTCTCCAAAATCAGCACCTCCTCATGCCCAAAAGTGCACCCTTCTCCTCTGACCTTCCAGGCACAGAAATCCCAGTCCCAATCCCAATCCTACGCTGCAGCCCCTGCCTCCACTCCCCAGTGCTAGATGAGAGGTTCAAGCACCTGGGGTGAGTCAGGGGTGGAATAACCATGTCTCCTTTCCTCCTAAAAGAGACCAAAACAACCCCCAAATAATCCAGAAGAGAAAGTCACCTGTTCCCTGCATATATGCAAAGGTTGTACTTGTAGCACCAACAGCTGTCCCGAAAGGCAGCTCAGTCCTGTGCAGCTCACCAGCACGGCTGAGCAGGGAGTGCAGCATCTCCACCAGCGTCCACTACCACAGAAGTCCTGTCTGTTTTGGCTACAACCTCCAAGGTGTACTTTGTAACTGAGGAAAGACACCCTTTCTATAAAAAGCACGGGAAGAGACTCAGAGAGCAGGAGAGGAGGGAAGGCTGCTCTGCAGGAGGGCTGAGCACGCTGCAGAGCCGGTCCCAGGCAATGCCCCAGCATGAGGGAGCACAGCCAGGGTTTGAGCATCCCAATCTGATCTCCCCCAGCTCCCTGCAGTATCTCCCAGCAGCACAGCACCTCGTGTATCACAACGGTATTGCAACGCTGGTAACACAAGCTCTGTTTCAACCTTCATCCTGCTGCCTCCAGTGCTGAGCCAGAGTTATGCCACAAGCCAAAATCCAGTCCCCGCATGGGGGATTGTGCCAGTTCCCAGGTGCTTAGGGACTTGACTGGAGCTCCTCTGGAGTTGCGCCATGCACTTGCACACAAACACCAACACTCAGGGCAGGTGTGTAGGAAAAGAACCCCCTCCCGCCCCCGGGGACGTGCCCACCCCATGCAGAAAGGTTTAGGGTGGCAGTTGTGTGCAGGTCCCCAGGGATAGAGGCTGCCAGTGACCTCATGGGTTTCTTCCACTGCTGCCCTCTCCGCTGTCATGAGTCAGAGATTAATGACAGGCCATTTGTCAGCACCGGTGGCATCATTGCCAATCTCATTTCTGAGCAGACATCTGACCTTGCTTGCCTCCCCGAGACCCGTGTTACCGCATGGCTCCAGCAGCCTCCTGACAGCTCCCAGGGGAAGCAACGCAAGGCAGGGAACTGGGCTGTGACAGCCTGATCCTGAGTCAGGATGCACAGACAAACACTTCAGCTCAGGATGAGCAGTGTTTGTCAGCTTGTCCCACTGCCCTACCCTCCTCCCAGCTGGCACCCAAGAAAGGGTCTCTCTTACCAAGCACTGGAGAAGGGAGATCTGTGCCCAAAGAGGAGGGAATAGGCAAAGCAAGCCTTGCCTGAAACTCAGGAAGGAAGGGGGAAGATGGTGTGGGGGACACATGACCTTTTCCCCAAGCCTGCAGTACGCCGTGTCTCTGCCCACACTGCCCAGCCAGCTGGAGGGATCAGTGCGCAGTTCCAGCTGCGGCACCCAGAGCTCCTCCACAGTCAGCCATGACCCAGACTGAATCTTAACCCAGATCTCACTCAGTGAGGAGACCAGATAAAATTCAGACACAGATCGACCCTGCACTCCTGAGCAGAGCTTGTACCCCTGTCGTGAGGTGTAGGTGACCTATGCCACAGGGTCCAGCACTCCTCTGCCCCAAACCAGACCGTGTCGTCACTGTACAAGTCCACTACGTGGCTGTCACTTAGTCACCACACACAGCTCTGGTCCTCACAGAAACGGAATAGCGAGACAACAAGAGGCACAGGGGAAGGGGAACAAAGCACCTCCTGCATCAGGGCATTCCAAGCACACCAAGGCTTTTCAGCCTGGGAAGGAAGAGGAGGCAGGGCTTAGCCACAGGGCCTTGGGCTAGACACACTGTGTTGGCTAGGCCATAATGTCCACACGGCTCCCTGCTAAACAACAGAAAACAAATGATTTCCAGAGGAGCAGGGAAAATTCGAGAACAGGTCTTCTGACAAGTGCTGGTCCTGATGCAAGCTTTGCCTTGACACAACCCTCAGCCTTAGGCAGCCAGATGCATCCCCACCAGGAGGGATGAGACAACCACCAACACAGCTCTTCTTCCGTGCCCAATCAAGCCAATCCCAGCTCTCATACTTTTCAGAAGGAGAAAAAATTAAAATGATGTGGGACTGGAAAAGACCCACTTGGTTAAGATGAAGAAATCAGTGCCATTAAACGTCATTAGAATAATATGCCCAGAAAGCTTCATAAAAGGAGATACCATATGATTGAATGCTCTCCAGAACCTCATTTTACACAGACCCAAAACATCAACCCAGAGTCTCTTTTAACAGCCAACTCTCACAACAATCAGAAGGTTTTAGGTTTTGTTTTGTGATGTGTTGGTTTTTTTTTTTTTTTCCTGAGGAGCTTTTGGGTCTGCAATTGAAACTACAATTCCTTTAGTTCCTGGGGGGGGTGAAAAATAAAAATCATTTTTCATTAAGCTGAAGCAAATGGCATTTTTGCTTGTCAAAAATATTTGACACAACTCTGACAGACTCGACCAGACATATAAATAAAAGATTTAAATCCTTCTGCTTCAGAGCTTAAGAAAAACCTGCTGTCAGTCCAGTGCTAGTACAAGCTCTCTCCTACAGGTCACAGTCACTGGGGGCTGCCAGCACCATCCTGGCACCGATGCTAGGACAGAGGGCAGGTACCAGCCATACCAGCCCGTTCATGGAAGTAAAACCCCACCAGCCCGTGTTGTCCCACTGCAGGCTGCTCTCCCTGAGACTGGATCAGCCTCCCCTGGCTCAAGCAGCACACAGCCGGCTCCAGCGGCGGGGAGGTGAGCAGCATCGATCCCTTCCCTCTCCTGCCACCACGCATATCTGATAGCAGCATCGATCAAGCAGGACTGGATGCTGTATTTCCTCGGCCACCTGGGCTGTGCACCAGCAGCCACCGAGCCTCCTTCCCCATCCGTCGTGTCAGCGAGGCAGCCACAGACGCCGCGACAAGACACAGAGCGGTGTCGGAGCCCATTTCAAAATCTTTCTATCCTATTCAAGCCAGAGAGGCTTATGTGTATGGATTTATACTGTTTGCCCCAATATTTAGCTACTGAGCTGACTAATCTGTGTGCAAGAAAAACCCCGGTGGCTCAGAGGCTGAGCAATCTACATCATTCATCATTTAGATTAGCTATTGTCTTAATCCTCTTTAAACTACTGTATAATACATAAGGGAATGGATGTCCTATATGCTCAGGATATGCAGAAAAGTCTCAGGCTAGAGCTCAGAAACTTGGACAGAAGCAAGAATGACAAATCCTACCAAGCCACAGAAGAAAAAGGAAACTTGTTGCAACCCCTGACAGATGGTTTAAGTTCTTCTTGCTCTCTCCACCCCAGCAGCCTTTAATTATTTCCTACCCAGCTTCCCAGTTACTTCCCAGGCAGCTTCCTAAAGCTCTTCTGCCCCGTCCCTTCATGACAACCTCATGATGAAATGCGGGCCCCAGCCTGCAGCAGCCCATGCCATGTGGTCTTGCTGCTGCCCCAAGGATGTACAGCCCTGTGCCCCGGGAGCCGGGACATCCCACTCCAGCATGGGCTGTGGCTGTGCTGCTCTCAGAAAGGCAACGGCTCTGCCCGCCCAGTGCCACGCTTTGGGCCATGCCTGGCAAACAGGCAGGCTCAGGTCAAGGATTAAAGCCTGCTTGGATATCCAGGATCATGCCACGCCTTTCTGCAGTGTCCGGCCAGAGGATGAAGAAAACCAGGTTTCTTTATGGTAACAGTAAAGAGTTCAGGGGCAGAAGGAGGGACTGCACCAAGGCAGTGGCAAACAAGGCTTTAGTTCACTGCCTGCCAGAGCTGAGGGAACTAATAAACAGACAGATGAGCTAAATTGTCTTCTGAACCTCTGTATCAGTATTCACATTACAGAGGCTGCTTCCAGCAATTCCAGCGTATTAATAATAAATGCTACATAATTACAGCAGACTTGCTTTGTCCTCTCTTCCTGTTTACTGTCAATGTCTCTTTAACCCTTTGCAGCCCACAGCTGGCTCTCCACTGGCACCAGACCCTCCACAGATGTCAGAGCCCTGGCATCACTGATGGGTGTCTCTGCCAGCTCCCTCCTGGGCTGGTCGGGGTGCAAGGGGAGGTGAAGGAAAGCTCAAGTACTGATCCAACTCCTTAGGGATCACTTTCTACCCGTCAAATGCCTGACAGTGTTGCTGCAGGGCATGAAAAAGGTGTATTTGAGGCCTCAGGAGCACCCCCAGGCTGGGATGAGTTGGGGAATGTGCAAACAGCATCTCCAATGAGCAGAGCTGCAACAAGTCACCGAGAGCCTCTTAACAGCAAAGAGGGTTTATGGCCTCTCCTGGATTTAATCCCCTCCAGACTTGCACCTGGAGCTGCCTTCCCTACACAGATGTTTTTGGGGTATCTCTACCCCAGCCCATTGGGACCCCTCCTGCTGCACCCAGGGTCCTTGGGCTGTCAGCAGTGACAGCCAGCCAGGATGCAAACAGACACAGCTGGGAGCTGGAAGTGGGCTCTGGAGCAATCCCTGAAGGACTTATTCGTGGGGAGACATAGGACATCACCCACACAGGTCCCAAGTCTGCCAAGCGCTAGGTAGGGAAGAACAAAGCTTTTGGATAATCAAGTTTCAAACCAAACACCTCCAGTGTTTGAACAGTGGCCACATCCCCCATTCTCAGCAGCACCGCAGCCCCACACAGCTGCTCTTCCCAAGTCTCCTTCCTCGTAGGCAAGCTGTGCCAAAATGCCTGCCCTGTCTGATCATTTCATGAGCATCATGATCCAAATGAGAGTTAAAGACCCTCTGGCACTTTTCTCCTGAATTTTCGAAGTGTTTCATCCAATGTAGCTGCAAACTGAACTCTGGAGCCTGCTTTACTTCCCACGGGACTGTCTCTGTGAGTATTTCTTCCTCAGCTGCAAGCAAAAAGCATCAAAACTCTGGAGAAGGGCCCACATTACCAGTGCAATAGCAGTTTTTATCCGAGCACAGGTTTAATTTGCACCTTTCAGGCTAGCTGTCTCTTTTCCCAACCTTGCAGGGAGGCTGCCATGGCTCCTAACACTGCTTCAATAAGAGAAGAGAACAAATACCTCAAATGGGATTTCTGCAAGAAACCAGCATGCAAAACAAAGTATGCCTGCCCTCCAGTGCAAATTAACTCAGCTTCTGACCTGATTGCAGACCTTTCCAGACAGGATACCCACTGGACAGCAAATGAATGCCGAACAACTTAGATGCAAATCTCTCCCTGCACAGAGAGTCTCAAATGTTAAGGGAACACTTGGCTCAAACAGCTGGGCATTGAAAAGCCTTGAAATGGAAAAACACAAACAGCTCAAACTCAGTTACATCGCTCACACAGCCATATCCAGAAGGCGAGGCTGGAGTGACATAAGAACATGTATCCCTCAGACACCAGTGTCTCCCACTCCACCTGGGACATGCAGAGCATCCCCCAGTGCTGACATCCTGCCATCATTTTCCAGTGGTTCCCACAGCTGCACAGATCCACTTTGTATTTTCTGTGCCATCTCCTCTGCCAGGTGAAGATTTTTTTTTCTCCCTGTACACAGACATATTTTTGATTTCTCAGAGAATGAAACAGCAACCAGTTGTTCAGGAATAAGCGCTAAAAAAAAAAAGAAACACAGCACTTCTGTCCTAAAATGGGTACAGGCTCCAGGAAAAGTGAGAGAGACAGATGGTACAAGGCCTGGGAGCAAGACACAAGGCAGGAGTCCTCTGGACCATGGAGCATGCATGCCAGAGAAGGATGGAGCAAAATGGGGATTGGGAAGAAATAGGATCATCATCATTATATCCAACTCTTCCTTGGAGAGCAACACAGGATACAGTTAAAGCCAGCAGATCTCCCCAGGGTACAAGCAAGGGCAAGTACATCCCTGCTGGGTGGCTCTGGGTTGATTGCATCTCTGCTATCTCTTCACTCACTGCCACTTTTGGCAAGGCAGCTCCAATTTCTACACCTGGACCTGTGCAAAGGGCACGCAGCAGGCTGGAGTCCCCCCACACCATCACGGGATGGTGCAGCCAGCAGAGCAACAATCCATATGGACAGGGAAGGGAAACCCACAAAGAACTGCGAGGAAGATGACATATGTCAGCCCCGGAAAGGACGACCCCGAGCTGGGCTGGGACACATGCAACCTGTGCTGCTGGAGCAGCTCCCACTCACAGGGGGAAGCGATGGCTCTGCCAGCCCCTCGCAGCACCCGCCAGACACCCTTGCAGCCCCCAGCACTGCTCGGGTGGCTGTCACAGCAGGATTTCAAGGGTGGGAGGATACTGAAGTGCCTGACTGATCCCTGCCCAGTGATGCCACAGGCTAAAGCAACATTTGCCCCAGGATTATCAGCCGGCACTCCTACATGCAAAGACAGAAAAGCATTAGTGTTCTGAGCTCCCAGATTCTTCTCCAGGACAGCATGCATCCTAAACCCCCTGCCAGAGCTGTTTCCCTGTTTTCTAAAAACAGCCATGTCCAAACCCACCCCCCAGATCTCAGGATGCTCCTGGGCAGCTGATGACAGCACGTTGCAGGCTGAGTGAGCCTCCTGTGTCAGCCCCCTCCACAAGCCATTTAGAAAAGAGACAGCAAGTTATTAATTACTTAATTATGAAGCTGCTAATTGATACTAAGCTCTGTTAGCTCTAGGGGAAACAGAAGCAGAGCTGTACCCCTCACACGACGGTTCAGTGACTGCAAGTGCAATATGAGGGGCCTGAGCTGCCCGAGAGAGCTGAGGGCACAGTCATACCACTTCCAGCTCAAGCTGCACACCCCAGCCCAGAGATGTCTTAATACTTCACTTCCTCCATCCCTGACCTGCCTCCAAGCACTGTGACAACCAAAGGTTTGAGCATTCTCTCCCAGCTGACAGCCAGACCCCAGTGCAAACCTTCCACCCACCAGTGCCAGTGATTGCCTCCATAAGACTTTTTCTGTAACACAGCAACTAGGGGTGACAGCCCCAGGGCTCACCCCAAATAAAGATTTCTGCTCTTGGAGGGGATGAGGACTTTTCCTATCACCACAACCCAGTAGCACTTCAAAAGTACAAAAAGGCCCAGGTTTGTCTGGTCCTGTGCAGACTCCTGCATCTTGCAGGGAATGAGGAGATGAAGCAATGCAAGAACCAGCCCATGCCAGGCAGGTAGGACCATGCCATCTGAGATCCTAGAGCTTAAAAAATCCCTCCTGCCACAAGTTCCTCAGCTCTGCCTTCTGAAAAGCTAAGAACACAGTGCAGAATTACCTCCTCTCTTTTTAAGTAACGGGTAATAAGTAATAAAACAATAATAGTAAATATTGAATTCCTTAATAAGAGGCAGTAAAGTGCTAAGCATTTCACCCCTCTGCCCCAGCTTTGAAGCACATGGGAAGTTCTTCTCATGCAAGGGAAGCTCAGCAGTTGCCCACTTTGGACAGACCTGCCTTGTCCAGGGGCTCTGCTGGAACTGGACCAGTTCTGCTGGGTTTGGCAATCAAGCAGCTGATGCCAAAGTTTCCATCCATCCACTCTCACACTGCCCTTCTCCTCTGGCAGCTCAATTAAGCCTAACGAATTACATCCAGCACAAGTCATGAGCAAACACAGGAAGACTTGGCGACCGCAGTGCTGTGCAAGCAGAAGGTGAATAAATAAAATTGACTCAAGTTGATAGAAGATGCCAATTCAGTGGTAGAGACTCTGTAGTGAAGCATCTGTTTGGGTGACTTTGGCTCAAAAGGGGACAAAACAAAAATGGTACACAAACAAATTCTACCTTTAAATGGTAAAAACTCCAGAGAAGTTTTATACTATTTCAACATTTAAGTTTTAAATTAAAAAAAGAAAAAAAAAAGTATTTCTAGTTACCAGAACGGATTTAGGATCACAGCTATAGAATATTGTGTAGCCTGACCCAGATCTCAACCTAATGCCATGCAGGGGGCACGGGACCAGCCACCTCAGGTACAGAGGCTCTGCAGGTCAGGGCTGAGCATCTCAAAGACTGGACTTTTTCCCATCTCCTATTCCTGTTGCAGTGTTTGACATGGGGACAAGATACTTCTCAGTGCTTGACTGGCTGACCCCAGACTGGGCCATGGTCTGCTGCCCTGTCCCTTGGTGCTTACAAAAACCCCATTTCCTGCCTCTCTCTACCCATTTTGAGGCTCAAGACTGCTGTGATGGCCCTCAACATCCTGCTTCACCTTCCCTTCCCCGGGCTGCACAGACCCACTGCTCCCAGCATCTCCAACATCATTCCTCTCCTCCACAAACCCTCTGAGTCACCCTGCCCACAACCACCCCAAGGAGTTTTGACATCACCTTCCCCCGGGAGATGGCAGTGGGGAAATCTACAAACCAAGACAAAATGCACAGCTTCCTAACCGACAAGAAACCCTTCCCAAATCTAGTTGCACCCAGTTGTAAACAACTGTCACAGTTTTCCCTTCAAAAAACAAAGAGCCCTGCTCCATGGTGGTGCAAACAGTTGCCGTTTCAAGACAGTTTCCCTCCTTCCCTCCCCTTCCCTTCCCTGTTCAATTTGAAGTCAATTACAGGAAGGTTAATGGGGCAGAGAGGATGCCAGTTGGCTGGGTAATGATGTCAAAGCACCTGGCATTGCCTGGGCAACAGCTAGGCAGCGGGGATGCAAATGAAGGCACAGGATTGCACTTGGTCCCTCGAAACGAGCTGATGCAATTGAGCGTATCAGCATTAATGAACATGGAAATAACCAGAGAGCACCCAGAGAAACAAGACACTGATGAGGGGTGGGAGCTGTGCCCACAGCAGGGAGATACGGTGACAGGCACCATGTTCTGGCTGTCAATGGGAGCAGCTTCCACAGTGCTGACATTCTCCCAAGGCTTCACCCAGATGTGCTTTCCGTGGGTTAACGCTCTAGCTTTGCACGCCCGAGACCAGATCCTGTTGATCTGCTGAATGCTCCCTTCGTGCGGCTCCTGGCTCCTCTCCAGACAGCCTGTGACAGGAAGAGCAAGAGGGGAGATCATGCGCGTCAAGAGGCCACATCTCAGAGTGACCTGATAAACATGGGGCCAAGGCAGCAAAGACCCAGGGGCAAGAGGTGCACGGGAGCAGGGGGGCTTGAGAGCATTTCAGTGCAAAGAGCAGCGACCTGCTCAGTGGGAAGGCTGTTCCAGCAGTGCAGTCCAGATTCTCCAAAGCTTGCAGTCCCCACATCATCTGCAACTGATATTTTGAAGCTTTCAGGCAGAGGAACAAGAGCTTCTATATGGGATGTTGTCTGCCAGTACAGCACTTGGCACAGTGTGCTTCCATGGACCAGGACTACAGAGCAGCACACCAGAGTACTGCAAAGCCTCAGACACCAGCAGAAAGCCATTTCCAGCTTTACTCCATCATCCAACTGCTGTACCTTCTCCTTAGTCCACAAGCTCCATCAGATCCCCCTCAGCACATTTACTGCTTGGAAGACCTTCACTCCAATCCTATTCAGTGCTTTTCTATCCCTGGCCTTTAAGCCCACCCCATGCCACCACTCTCCCTCTTTCCTGATACCACTCAAACCCCAGCACAGCTGCAGTGAAGCAGCTGCATTTGGTCCTCATGCAGAATTCATCCATTCCTCCAAATCCCAGTGGCACAGGTGCTGTTGCCTCTCTCGTGCTCACCCTCTTCAACTCCACAGTCCACCCCCAAAATATGCTCCAGGGCAGCAACAGCTCCACCAGTAGCCAGAGCGAGGTCCCACAGGGGCTCTGCTGCCCCAAGAAAAGCTGCGTTAGAGGGACAGGGAAAGGCTGACAGCATTTCTCACACCAGTGACTAGCAGAGCTTGCACAGTTGAGACGCGGCTGTGCAAATGAGACCCCAGCAACCACCCCCAGCCCCCGTGATTCCCCACAGGCGTGAAGAGCAGTATCAGGGACACAAAGAAGCCGACGCCACAGGGAAGCACTTGGGTCACGCATCCATTTACAAGGTCATCGCCCTGTGCCTCTTTAAAGCACTTCACTTTCGCCAGAGGCAAGTCAAGGTGACTCGGACAGACCGGGCTGCCCCTGCCCCTGTTGCCACCGATGCTGCCTGCAATCCCTGCCCTTGCGCTGCGAGCCCCGCGGTGCCCAGGGCATCCTTCTCTGCCCTCTGGAAATGGCCCAGCAAAGCAGCAACCCCGGCCATAAATAACACTGGCAGTGGGTAGGAGCAGAGCAGCCGTGGGCTCTGCAGGGACCGGGGCATCCCTGGCCAACCCAGAGGCAGGTTCTGTGGGACCCAGGGCTTGCCTCAAGCAAACACCTTCCAAGCATCCTCCCTGCCCACCCCAGCGGGACCGGGCATGTCTGGGCTCACAGCAGTGCCATCCCAATGCCAGGTCTCTCCTTGAGTCTCCACATGTTGCTTTTAAATGTCAGCACTAAAACCAGCTACAGAGAAGGAATTAAATAGAGGAGGGGGAAGGAAAAAAAAAAAAAAAAGGTAGAGAAAGACGAAAGGGAGAAGAGACAACTCTGCTAATGAGTCAGCCAGAAGTCTCAGAATCCATTTGAAACACGTAGGGCTTAATTTAACTTAATGGTTTTGTCAAACATTGGCACTCTGTTAAAAGCACAGGAGAGCTGGTAATCCAAATGCCAGTGGCTCTGCCTTTGCTAGTCACAAGAAAGCTGCTGCTCCAGTCCCCAGATAGATCCATCTGGTTTCATGCAGGCAGCAAGTACGGCCCTGGCTAATGCAGTCATTCATGAGGGTAGTTCTGTATTTACTTAGCACCGGCAGCAGCTCTGACTTTGCCCAGAACACAAAAAATAAACACAGCCACTGCATTTCTGAGCTTGTACACGTCTTAAGGCAGCTCCAGGCTTCTCCTGAAAACAAGGCTCTGTCAGGGGAAGAGAGATTTGCAACTTTCCCTCGGGAAGACAAAATGAAATTTCTGACCTATGTGGACTTCGGAAAGAAGTTGGAAGAAAAAAAGAACAGCAAACTCTCTGCTCACAAGCAGGCAGAGAAAACCATGAACTGAGCTGAAAAAGATGGTTCCCCACCCAGCCCTGCTCTCCCTCCTCTTTGCAGCAGCCCTAGGTCAAGGGCCCCCAGCAAACCCTGAGAGATGGAATGGGGCTCAACCCCAGGGCAGCCCTAGCTCTGCTGCTGTCAAACCCCTTTCTAGAGAAAAAAGTAGAAATTCCAACCTGCCACGTAAGATGATCTTCCTTCTGCAGACTGGGCCCATCTTTACACACAGTAAGGAGAAGTAGAGGGTGTTTAACACTCCTTGCCTGCCCTGCTGGCCTATTCTGGGAATACATAGGGAGTTTGGGACATCTCATTTTGGTTTTGTCCCTACTCTGTGGGCACCAGCAGATGAATTGCAACACCAGGCACTGTGTGATTCAAGCCACTGAGACACGGGCACACGAGGGACAGTGACCAGGGCACTCTCCTCTTTGCAATTTCAATAGTCCAGTAAGGTCAAGCTTACCTACAGAGTCTTGGGAGGAGGCTAAAACCTCGCTTTTAACCTTGCAACCATCTGGACATCAGTCACTGATGTGCCCTCTGCACCCACATCCTCCCATGCAGCAGCAGCCACCACAAACTGGTGAGACCAGAGATGCTGCTGAGCTCTGCCCACCTCCCCAGCCCCATATGCTCCCAACAGCAGATCCCAGAAAACTTCCCTTCCCTAGGGAAGTCTCCACTTCCCAGCACATTCCTCGGCCCTCGCTCAGAGGACCACCACTGCCATGTACCCCAGGCAGAGGGTGGTTCAAAGGGCCAGCACTAAAGGAAGGAGAGGGCTACAGAGGGAAACAAGCCCTAAACTCCAGGGCCACGGGCACATTCCCTGCTCCACACGGTGCAGGTGGGGAAAGGGCTCCAGGAAAACTCAGGGGGGGCAGTGGAAGCTTTTGAGCCTCTGCATCCCCTTAAACCTCCCCCTCCATCCCAGGACCTGGATTCCTGTTTGATTTAAGACACAAATGGGATCGAGTTTAAAGGTCTCAGCCTGGCCCTTGACTCCTTGGTGGGAGTCTTTCCACATCACAAAACCACCAGACAATTCAGCCTGATTGACAGCCTTTCAGGCAGAGGGGCCCGGAGCTGAGGGAGGGGAGGGGGCCGTGGGTCAGGGCTAAGAGGGGCATCCAGAGCAGTGCATGGGGCTGGGAGAGCAGGGGACGGCTGTGCGGTGGGGGCAATGTTCAAGGTTTGTGCTTCCACAGGAAAAAGGTTTTTGGGAAAGGCTGAGAGGCTAGAGCATCCTTGAGGAACTATTAAGTTCCACTTAATACAGGCAAAATCGGAATTGCAGAAACCACACGCAAGGGGAAAAAGGGAAAATAGAGATTTGGTATGCACTCTTTCCTGAGGTGACGGGATAGCAGCACACACCAGAGAAAGCAGGAAGCTGAGGACAAGGCAGAAGGGGGACCCCAGGCTCACAGAGAGGAGAGGAGTCAGTGACAGGCAAGAGCCAGGAGACATAAGGGATGGAAAAACAAGTGAGCAAAGCCAGAATTCAGTGACCCTGGGCTCGGCCACTGGGGCTGCAGCAAAGGCTGAGATGGCAGCACAGAAGCACACATACGCGTGGACATGTGCCATATTCTGCCTCGGGCCCCATGCCTGCTCTCCAGCTCTAGCAAAACCCAGCCCAGTGAAGGGACTTGACCAAATTACACCTGCAGCAACAGGCAGGACCCCCAGAACGGCCAGTAGCAAAGATTAAGTGCTTCCTCACCTCCTCCACCCTTCTACTCCTCACACCCCAGCTCAGGAGGGCTGGGCACAATGGTCAACTCCCTCCAACACGGCTCTTCCCCCTGTTCCAAGGCTGATGCCAGCAACCTTCACGGGTCTGCAGAGCCCAGTCTTCTGCTGTGTGTGGACAGCCCCTTCCAAGCCCATTCACCTTGCTAATTTTGGGAGAAGGTTCCCTTGAAAGTATTCTCAGTCAAACCCATGTTTGCCGGCCCCTCTTCTCAAGAGGACACTTCTGCAATAAGATGAGAGTCATCACTTGGGGAGACCAGGCAAGGGAATGTAAGAAGACCACAGATACTTGTAACACAATCTTATTTACACCCCCTTTTACACACAGGAAACCCTTTATCCTACCTTTTTTCCCCCCCTCCTCTAAATAAAAGACAAAAATTTTAAGCTGGTGCTTTAAAGCACAGCAACTGCCAGCCCATCTCCATGGCTTGCCAAGAGAGCAATTCATCCTCTGTCTCTATTCTGCAGTAGGTAAAGCCCCCCCTCTCGCTTTTGTTCATCTCCCCGCTCTTTTGTCTGGCCCTGAAAGCGTTGATCACTCCTGCATGAGGAATGTGAAACTGATGTGATGTGATAGGAACAATGCTCCAGCCCCGCTCCTTGCAGCCACATCAAAGTCCCCATTTGCATGGCTTCCCCTTGCCTGCCTGTCCCCTTCTGCCCCCGGCCGAGCTCTGGCTGCTTCAGCGCCTTCATTGTCCTCCCAGCTTCCAGAAGCAGCCTTGGCCTCCTGCTAAAAGGCACTCGATGGGCTCCCCATGCCTGCCCGTGGGAGGTGGGATCCACGGGCAGCATCTGGCTGGCAGGAGATGTGACAGTCGCAAGTGGCACTGCTGACTAGGATGCACCAACATCCTTCTGCCTCTGTTCATCCTGCTGCTGTCTGGTACCCATTCCCCAATGGATGCTTCTCCCCACAGCACTGCCAGGCTGGGGTGGGGGGTCTAAAAGGATGGAGAGGTAAGGAAGACAGATCCAGAGGTGTGGGGCAGTGGGGCAGTGCATTAGCATAAAGATTAGGACATTTCTCAACCAGTGAAGGGCACAAAGGTAGCTCACACTGAAAATACCCTGCACTTGCAATATCTGGGGGAGGTAGAGCCCTGCCTGTCCTTCTGGTGTAGAGACCAGGAGCCAGACTCTCAGTGAGGACACAGCCTGACAGCTGGACACCATCACACCTGTAAGCACCTCCAGCCCACACAACACCCTACAGCACTGGCAGTGGCACAGGGCCCAGTGGATGCTGCAAAAGCCACTGGAGCAGCTGGATAAACATAGCTCTGGGTCCAGGCAGCCTCCTGCCAGGCTGCTGAAGCCAGGAATGCTGTCACCAGGTAAAAATCCTGCTGCTATTTGCAGTGGGCAGCTACAACCCAACGCTAAGCAACACCCTTCCCAAAGCACACTTCTCAAGGAGTCCAGCTTGCCTGATTCCATCAGGTCAAAGGCTTTAACCCAGACAAGGAGGCTGCTGAGAGAAAACAAACCCTCCAGCAAGACAGAGAGCCTTTCCCCCATCCCACAGCAGCTGTGGCTCCATAGCAAGCCTCTGTTGACATGACAGCAGCTGGAAAGTGATCACTCTACACCTCCCCAAGGCACCGTCTGCCTGTAAGTCCAGTGGGAGCTCCAGGCAAGCAAGTTCCCTTTCCCTTCAGAGGGCATCCAGGTGCCTGCTGACAGGCAGGGAGATGCAGGCATCACCTTGGCAGGGAAGGGGAAATCCAGGCACTGGCTGTGCCAGCTGTGGAGCAAGGGAGAGGCTGACATGGGACAGGACCAGAGGAAAGCCGTAGTGGGGCCCCACGGAACGTCGCAGCAGTGCTGGAAGCAGGAGGGACACTGATGTCTCTCCAAAACTGAGGTGCTGCTGGTACACCTCACAAGCTGAAGGATTTAATTTTTGTCAAAGAGGAAATAAACTTAGTTTACCCTCGCCACCAGGGCCCATGTAAGATTGATTTCCCATCCCTCTGATCCTGAAATATCGGGCTTCCATTCAGCCTTGACCGCAACCATGATGCTGAACTGGTCTGTGCCACTAACCAACAGACAGAGATGGCCAGCATCCATCTGCTCAAAAGCAGAGGCTTCCAGGTCCAGCCATTTCCAACACAGCATGCAAGATCCAGGTGAATCTGTGAATCTGCCATCAAGGCTTTGAGCCCAAGCACATCTCCAGCTTGCACCTCATACGGAAGATCAGTGATGAAGAGGGACTCCAGGTGTTTTGGCTTCAAATGCACAGAAAACACAAACAAACAGTCCAAGAGCCAAGCCGGAATCATCAGCCCCCAGATGCAAGCGCAGTCATGGGTTACATGTAGAATGTACTGCTCTAATGTCAAACAGGCACTACTTAAGCACTGCCCAGGCCACCTCTACCCAAGCAGCCCCCCTTATCTTGAGACCCCCTACCTCTTTCTTCAGTTTTTACCTGGTTTTGCTTATTTTTTTATAAGCTTATAAATGGTAAGCTTTATAATTTGCTTATTATTTGCCCCCTATTCAAGTGCCTCATCTCTGGCTGGAGCTCAGCAGCCTGCCAAGGGACGCAGCACTGGCAACTATTCCTGATTTATACTGATGGAGAATATAACTTCCCTTTACTAAAGTAAATAGAGTCACTTCCAAGAGGCAGAGCACAATATTTTTTTATTAATGAGCATATTTCTGCCTCAGTGCTCACCAGGGAGGCAAGACAGTCAGCGTGGAAGAACTAAAACCCTCTTCCTAACACTCTGGGTCACATTTGCTACACAAAGAGTCCACTGTTGTGCATTACACCTGGCCAATGTCACTCCTGTTTAGGAAAGAAGTCTCTGCGAGAGGAGTATCTTGGGGTGTGATTAAGGAGGATATTTCATTCTGGCACTCAGACTTTTCCCTGCCAAGGTGGTTTACCTTAGGATGACACCAGAAAGGCTGTTTGGCTGTAGCTGTCCCCACACACTAAACAGAGCCCCCAGCAGTTCTGAGGCTCCTTCCCCAGGCTGGGGGCGCACAGCACACCCAACCATGCTGCCCACTCCTCTGCTGGAGTCCCACCTGGTTATCCCCAGGGGATAAAGCTCAGAGTCCCCTGTGGTGGGCTCAGCCGGGCTGGATGCCCACCAAAGCCCATCTATCACTCCCCTCCTCAGCTGGACAGGGAAGGTAGAAAAGACAGCAAAAGCTCCTCGGTCAAGATTAGGGCAGGGAGAGATCACTCACCAATTACAGTCACTGGCAAAGCAGACTCAGCTTGGGGAAATTAATGTATTTTATTACCAATCCAATCAGAGTAGGGTAATGAGAAATTAAAGCAAATCTTACAACACCTTCCCCCACCCCTTCCTTCTTCCTGGGCTCAACCTCACTCCCAATTTTCTCCCCCTCCTCCCTCAGAGAGGCTCAAGGGAATAGGGATTAGAGGATGCAGTCCATTCATCACACGTTGTGTCTGCTGCTCCTTCCTCCTTAGAGGCTGGAATCCTCACACCCTTCCCCTGCTCTGGTGCGTGTTCCCTACCACAGGAGTCACAAACATCTCCAGCGTGAGTCCTTCTCCCTGGCTGCAGTTCATTACCTTCTCCAGCACGGGTCCCCTGCACAGGGTCAGGAACAGGCTGCTCCAACGCGCAACCCCCATGGGGTCAAAAGTCCTGCCACAAATCTGCTGCAGCGTGGGCTCCTCTCCACAGGCCACAGGTCCTGCCGGGAGCCTGCTCCATCCAGCACAGGGTCACAGCCTCCTTTGGGCATCCACCTGCTGTGGTGTGAGGTCTTCCACAGAATGCATGCAGATCCTTGCTCCAGGATGGATCTCCAAGGGCCGCTGGGACACCGCTGCCTCACCCTGGTCTTCACCACGGGCTGCAGGGGAGTCTCTCCTCCAACACCAGGAGCACCTCCTCCCTCTAGGCCGTCACTGTCTGCAGAGCTGTTACTCTCACATACCCTCGCTCCTCTCTTCTCTGGCTGCAACTGCTATTTTCTCCCCCCATTTCTTAAATCTACTGTCCCAGAATCTCTGCCATAGTTGCTGGTGGGCCTTGCCATGGCCTGTGGCAGGTCCATCTTGGAGCCAGCTGGCGTTGGCTCTGTCGGACACAGAGGAAGCTCCTGGCAGCTTCTCACAGAAACCACCTCTGCAGCCCCCACCACCAAAGCCTTGCACACAAAGTCAATATATCCCCAAACCCCCAGTCCAGGAAGGAAGGCAACATCGTTCTTTTTTTGTAGCTGTAATTCTGCAAACAAGTAATTCTGCTCGGAGCCTGCAAGGCTCTGCAGGACGGGAGCCTTGTTCTCATGCTGTAGCAGTGAGCTGTTGCAGAAGAGGACACAGATGCATCTCTCCAGCACCCGATCTCCCCAGCCCTACACAACAGCTGTGAGCAAGACGGGTCAGGTCCCCCTCCATCGGAAGGGTCCTTGCCAGTGCTGCATCAGGAACAGGGAACAAGTGCTTTGTGCCAGTAAGGGATACAGTGATCCCCACACTGTGCTCACTGGGCATCACCCTCTAAAAGTAGGGAAACGCTGCAGAACCTCCTGACCCTACAAGCAAGGCTGGGTTTCACTCCTCCCCTGGGGCTCCAGGACCACGAGACATCGGACCTTTTCCTCTGCTCTACCCCAGTGGTTCTCAGAAGCTCCTGGCCACCTCCAGCACGTGATGCTGACCCCATGGGATGCTGCATCTGGAGGAAGCCCCCTTGACTTACCTTACACCAGCATGGCAGCCTGCTGGAGATCAACACCCCTAACCCTCCAGCCCATGGGGAGGCAAAAAGCAGCAAGACAGTTCAACAGAGCCACCTGGCTCACTGCATCCAGTTGTCATCAGAGGTGAATACCACATACCTGCATACCAGAGGTGAATATATCTATATCTATATCTATATCTATATCTATATCTATATCTATATATACACACCATCAGAGGTGAATACCTGCATACCACAGGTGAAGAGATCTTAAATATAGCTGGACAGATGTTGTTTCAGGGCTTCCTAAACCCTGTTCCTAATTCATTCCTGGTTTCTGCAAGACACAGTTAATTCTTGACCAGCCACCACACATGCATGTTTCTTTGCTTTCAATTCGCCCAGCAAAATCCATTTACCCTGCCTGTCTCATCCGGTTTCCATCAAGCCTACTGAATTCTCCTCCAGTGAAATAAGCAAGCTTACTGTAACACCCTCTTTTGTAAGAGCATGGCGAAAATGACAGTCTTTCTGGTACCTGACCATTTCCCTTCACAGGAGCTAAACATTGCTTGTTTTCAATTGTGAACTGTTCTGACTTCTTAAAATGCATGAAAGTACCAAGGGAGTCAATTCAACCGGGAAAGAAGTTTCTAAAAGAGAATATTTATTTACCTTGCAGCTTCCTGTGGAGAAGTTTAGGCTGGTAATTTACTAGCCAAGGCTGTGGGGGTCTGCAGGTGAACACGAGGGGGAAGCCATGCAATTGAACATCTGCCTTGTCCAGAGGCAGCCATGAGGAGACAGAGATCAAATTGTGGTTTAAGGTGCCTGGTTCCAAAGCCCAACTCAGTGGGTCTGCGGGAGGCAGGGCAAAAGCTCCCTCAACTTGCACAGCCCAGGGTTTTTTTTGACTTTCGGTGCCAGAGCCACAAGCCACCTTTGGATCTTGCAAAACACAATTCCAGTGCTCTGCAATATGTGTTTTCCACCTCAAGGCATCTCCTTAGGGTTTCTCAGACTGAAATTGAGGCAAGAAAGGGAGAACAGAAAACCCAGACCTGTTCCTCCCATACCTCCTGCCCCTTCCTTACTGCTTTTCTGGTGGCGCATACCCATGGCAAAGAGGCTACAAGACACCAAAATTACTGGCCATGTGCTAAATGCTTCCAAAGAAGCAGCATGTGAGTCAGAGTGACCCTTTTACCAAAACCAGCCAGAGAACCAGGTCAAGCTGTTATCTGCAAGCACCTGGAAGACCCACACTTAACTTCTGCGCAGACACCCGCAGCCTCAGAGCAGGGGAGGGTTCCCAGGGGCGCACACCAAGCAAGGAGACCACCAAAGAGCTCTCCTCCCATCCCCACTCCTGCCTAAGCAGGACAATTGCACATCTGGAGCCAGGCAGCTGACGGGAACCCAGCATGGCGCACACCAAACTCTGCAGAAGGAAACCTGGCCCCTGCACTCCATTTGCAAAATGCTTGAAGTCTGATGCTTTCAGCACAGGAAACATCCAAACTCCTTACACTTTAGGATTTAATTTCCCTCCTGCAGTAGCCTGGAGTTTTCATTTCTCATCCTCTCTTGTTTGGGTTTCCTTACACTCTTTTCACATCCTCGCTTTTTTTTTTTTTCTCTTTTTGGCGGCTCCTCAAGTTTCATTCTCTTTTCCAAGTTACACAAGATGAATTTAAGACTTCTGCCACTCCTCCCTGATCATTAGCAAACATAAATTAAAAGCAGAATTAAAGAGATTACTTGCAATGCCACTTGAGACACCTTCAAGCCTCTTATTGCTTTGCCATGTACTGTGAATTCTGACCCACCAAGGGACTTTACATTCAGACCTTGCCAAGTGTTTATCTACATCCTGTTAGATAGTTTTGGGGGAAGAGCTCTCATCCTTCTCAGAAATAAGGTAAGATTAAGACTTTGCTGGCAGTTTTCCATTCCTGCATCAAGTTTTGTTGCAAAAAAGTTACCACCTGCTAAGGTGTATTGACACTAAAGCACAGATAGGACCCACTTGCAGGAAAAGAAGAAACATGCAACAAATGACTTTTTTTGGGTTTTTTCCATGGAATTTGGGTAGGATATTACCAGACTTGTACTGGAAACAGCTACCACCTGCAGGGCGCTGGTCAGCCACAGCCTCCCACAGAGACCACAGCTACAGTGAGCAAAGGAAAATCACTGCACACCAGCCCACTGCCAGGACCAAGTTTGATTTCTACACTTCCAGGTGACCAACAGCTGAGGATCTGACGATTTTTACTGCCATGCTCAGCTGCACCTATCACCTCCCCTCTGTGATCCTGTGTGTCAGGGAAGAGGCTGAGAGAGATGCCAGTCGCTCCATCCTCGTGGATGTGCTGACATTTGCACCCAGCAGCTCAGGGACACTGAGTGCAATCGCAGTTATTTCTGAAGTCTCATGTGGTGTTCACAGGTACAGCCTCTGTTGTTAAAAGTTCAGTTGGCACAAACCACAGGGCACAGCTCTTACCGGGTCCTGCCTGTCCCACAGCACCATTCACACCCTGACAGTCACATACAGATCCAGGCAAGGTGCAAAACTGAGCTCAAGTTCCCCAGGGATGGAAGGCAAGGCGCTCAACCACCTGTGGGAAAAGAGCAGCAAGAAGGACTGAGCATATCTCAGGAGATATTCTACCCCAGCTGGTCACCGGAAAGGGGCTGGGAGTGATGAGGACAGAGCACAAAGCCAGCAGATCAACAACTGTCAGCTCAGAACGCCAAGGCACGGCGAGCGCACACGGGCCATCGCTGCTACGTAAGACACCACATGCCTTAATCTCTCCCAGGGGAGAGAACCTCGTCCAGCCCAGACTGTTTGTGTACTCAGCTAATTTTGCTGCCTGACTTTCCACCTACTTGCTCAGCGGAAAACCGATCCTCCCAAGTAATCATCACTATTTCATCCCTACCCTCGGGCCTGAGGCCATGGCATAAGCAAAACCCTGCCACGCTGTATCAGCTGCATACCCAGTGTCACAAGGGCAACTGGGTCTCCTTGCCGTGTCCCCTTTGCTGAAGCTCCTCTTCCAGGCTGAGCACTGTGTGTGCCAGCACTATCAAATACTGCAGCCCACTTGTTAACCTAAATGAGCCTCCTATATCCGAAAATACCGTTCCAAATCTCCTATGTGGCTCCTACACACAAGTCAGGCTGTTCAAGCGCAGTAATATAATTAAGGGAAAAAAATGCCCTGCATACACCAGGGAGTATCCTGAACAGCATGAGCTTAATATTAGCTCTTGCTAGACCGCAGTGAGACTATTCCTGGCTGCTGCCTCCAGTGCTGGTGTCCACGCTTGTGAAAAAAAGAGGTTGTGGAAGTGGAACAGCTTCCAAAAAGAATTAGGAGAATGACTTGGGAACTGGAAAGCCTGCTGTGCAGACACAGGCTTGAGCGCTCGATTGGTTCAACTAAGCCAAGAGATGATCACGAGAGGACTTAATCACCCCCTGCAAAAGCGCAGGGAGAAGATTTCTGCTGGCAGTGAGGCTCTGCTCCAGGGCCGCCCAGATTCCACACAGCGAAGGCAAAGGAGACAACTCAGCTTGTGGGTCACTGTAAGAGGGCAAACTAGGCTGAGGTGGCAAGTATTATGCCCAGGCTGACAGCTCCAGCTGCAAGCCACCCCATCCATTAGGGCCCAAGCTGTAACAGAGGAGAGCAGATGAGTGCTGGAGATGCCTTGGTCCCTGTCCCTGAACCAGCCAAAAAGATGAACCAGAAGCCAGCGTGCACCGCAACACGCAGGGCATCTAGTGACAGCCCACCCTGAGATGTCCCTCTGCACCTTCCTTTATCTCTTCATTTCACATATAAGAGACTTGCCAGAGGAGAAGCCCGTGTTATCAGAGTCAGGCCAATGGTCATTTGGAAAAAGAGAAGGCAGATTATATTGCTTTTAAAATGCAAGTCAACTATCCTCACTGGATCAAGGGGAGGATCACTTTGGACAAACCAGCAACCTTAAGAGGTCAGAACAGGCATTCCATGTCTTTTCTCCACCACTTTGAAGTCTCACTGTTCTTCCATTCCTGCTTCCACACTGAAACCAATTTTGTCAGGGAAGCTCTGCATCAGACACAACTCTAAAACTCATCTGCAACACCAAAGCCTGGTCTTCACTCCTCCCTCCAGCTGCAGCTCACTTCACCTTTAAGGCAAGGCTGCCCAGGATGCCTCTTTGAGCTGAGTAATAAATGGCACAGATCTTTCACGCTGGGGCTGTAATCCCATTTCAGAGCTGCATCCTGGAGCTGAACATGCACGTGACAGAGCAGAGACATCACACCACTCCATGTGGCGACAGGAGCAACTCACTGGGAGCCCGTCTTGCCCCTCAGACTGGGGCATCCTTTGCACTGTCAACACCCCAGCACCAGACCACCCTCTTTTTTTAAAGCAATGGGACACAGTTATTTACATTCCATCATTAATTCCCCTAATGCCCTGAAGAGTATTTACTGAGGTTAGCCAAGCATTTGAGATGCTTGCAAAGTACTCTCAAGCTTTCCTTAATAGCTATTTCTGTATAGTCATGTTTTGTTCCCAATCTCCCACACATCTCTTTGGGCTTTTTCAGTCTTGCTAAAGACAGGTATAAAGAGATGGCAAGGATCTCAATCATTTGAGATAGGAAAAGAAATTGGTGAGAAAACAATTCTATTTAATGGACCTATTGTCTCCCTTCTATTTTCTTCTCCCTGGCAGTACTGTGAAAAAGCCTGTCTCCTTCAGCAGCTGGAAAGGCTGAGATCATACAGCTCACACACTTCCACACCGTAACTTAGAGATTCACCCCGTTGTGAACTCAAGAGCATCCACACTCCCCTCTGGCATCCAGCAGCATCCTTGCAGAAAAGTTTTTAATAGCTGTTCTTCCCAGGCCCACAGAAATCCACATATGAGCATATTTCATTTTATATCCCTCACTGCTGCATGTCTTCTCACAATTTTTTGCCTTTCCTGGTTCTCTCCCTGATGCAGTTCTCCAGGCCCACTTCACACCTCCCAGAGCCTCCCATTTTAAATTCCACTTTCTACTTCAGTTTCCCCAGGTACAGAATTATTAACCTAAAAATGCAAGAGGGCAAAGTATTCTGGGGATATAAAGCTTCCTACAACCTCACAGCAAGAATCCTGCCCCAGGCATTTTTTCTCCCACAACAGTCCTTCACTGTTTCATCACAGATTTCCCATCACCTTCTCCTGAAGGCAGCTAGAACCGATAAAATTCTTTGGTCACCAGACTTGTGTGTGCTTGCAGTACTGCCCCTCAGCATCAGCAGGGTCAGTGCTGAGCCATCTTGTCCCCACCATCCACTTGCAGTTGTGTCTCTGCAGCATTCCCACAGACATCAGCCAGGACAGCAGCTCCAACATCACTCACACAGAGAGAGGCCCTGCCTGGAAAGATTTAGAGGGCCTGTGCAGATACAGTAGGAGGGGGGAAGAAAAAACAAAACAAAACCAGGTCTGGAGAGAGGAAGGCAGCTAGTTGCAGGGCAGTAAGCAGAGCATGCTGTGTGCTCCCTCTCCACTGCCTGAGGTGCTCTTCTGCAACCATTCCTGCCTGACAGGTGGAGGTTGGAGCACAAGTGTGGCTTCCCGGCACCACTGCAAAGAAACCTCTGTGAGGAGGGAAGGGAGACTTGAAGCACCAGCCAAAAAAGGCTGTTTTGGTTTTGCATGAACTCTACCCACCCTTCACCTTCAGGGACACTTCCTCCCCTTGCCACAAGTAACAAGCACAGATAATTGAAGGAAAACATCATTTCCCAGAGCACTTCTGATCTGTATTATCCATGCTCATTACAAGCTGTGAGGTGCATTCTGGTCTCCATCAACTCCAAGCAAACAGGAAAGTGCAGCACAGGGGTAAGGGGCAGAACTGCTGCTGGGAATGCACAAAAACCAAACCAAAACCACTTAATAGCTCTTGAAGGACTGGCAGACACATGGGCTTGTGCTCAGGCCAGGATATCAAAGCCCCAGGGCATTTGCACAGCCCAGGCTGCTTCCTTGAGCTTATCCAAGAGAGTGGATTTAACTGGGCGGTCCTGGGGCATCAGAGGCAGCGTTCATTTCTCATCTATTGACTTGCGTGGGTTTTGTCCTGCCCTCCTTTAGGCTGCCTCCTAATCCTGGCAACAGCACCTCACTGGTCAGTCTACCAAAAAGATGACTTGGAAAAAGGAAGAAGTTTTTCTTCCTTTTCAGTCATTTTCTTAAGCTTTGGGGGTCGTTTTTTTTTTCGTTTGTTTTGGGGTTTTTTTGGGGGTTTTTTTGTTGGTTGGTTGGTTGGTTTTTTTGCCATTGCACATGGAGTTGGTTGCTGCTAACCTTTGGCTGCTACTCTGCCGCCATGGCTAGCTGAAGCCTCCCAGGAGGTGACAGGACAGACACATGAGACCCAGGCCACTCACTGTCTCACCCCAGCATCTCACAGCTCCTTCCCAGTTGGAGAATTTTCAAAAAGGTGTTCAGGGACCACGTTTCACCAGCTCACTGCGCAAAGGCCCTATGCTCAGCAGCAAGGCATTAGACAAGCAGCAAAAAAGTAGATAAGCAAGAAGACTTAGAGGGAAAAAGATTTGTTTTGGCAGCACATGCAAGGTCCCTTTCTCCAGAAGAGCCATGAGGATCCAGAAGGGATGCTGCACACAGCCCATGTACTAAAATCAGACTGCCTTTTTTCTTAATAGCATAAGTCTCAACCAAGGAAGCAGAAGAGGCCTGGCCAACCTGGACAGAGGGTAGCTGCATATGGAACTACCCCCAGCAGTGCTGTTTTCCTCTGAGGGATGGTGGGATGCACAGATCTGGAACCATCACCCACCTCCGAGTCATCTCCTGCAGCTGCTGTGACAAATGTGGGGACAGATGGGGAAAGAGTGATGAGAAGCAGAAGTGACAGGCTGCAGCAACACACCACCTTCCTTTAAACAGCCTCGCTGCCTGCAGAATCAGGCTCCTGCTTGCATCATATGCACCCTTACCCAAAAACCATCTCCCACTCACTCAAACCTCACCTCCCTCCTCTCTTCAGCCCTTCGTGCTCCTTTTCTTCCTCCCCTGCTCCCATCAGGGTCAGGAAACTCAGGTTCAGCATCTTCCATTTGTGAATTATGTGATTTATACCATCTCCAGCCTGGTAAACGATAAGATACTGGAGAGGATCCAGGACTGCAGGAAGCACGTCTGCCTTGGAAAAGGCAAAAAACAGAGGAAGAAACTGGATGGGAAACTAGATGGGCTCTTCCTTCACCTGGTGACCCAACCTCTCTTTTCCAAGTCATGTGATTTATCTCTCTCCAGACCATCTCTGCAGGAACCAGGTCCATTACGGAAATTAAAATGTGCTTCTGCCAGCAGCTGGCAAGATCAAATCCTCAGCATGCCTGTCCCCTCCAAGCAGGGATGGCAGACACCACAGAGCTTGCAGCCAAGTGCAGCAGAGAAGGTGCCAAGAGAAGCTCCTGCACTGCGCCCCGATGGGCCACCAGCTTTGAAATCTGCTGGCCAGTGGCACAGCTCAGAGGGCCCGCCAGATGCCAGTCTGAAGCTGGATTCTGGCACAGCCAGGCTTCCAGGAGCAATGGGAGAGTAAACTCAGACCTGCCACGCCACTGCCTGCAACCCACAGCATAAACACATCCGAGGTGTTAGAGGGACATCAGGGTGCTTCAACACTGAGACTGAGTGGTAGGGGTAGGGGGAGAAGAAAACCCTTTGCCTTCTCCTGACAGCTTCCCTTCCTAGGGAAGTATCCCCAGGAAGAATATGCCTGAACCAAGGAAGGATTCACCTCCCAGGACAAATAACTAACACAGGGGGCTGGTGGCTGCAGGTGCTGCTTGAAGGTGTGACCAGCCAAGAAATCCTTCCCTGAAAGAAAAGCTTCAGCTTCACTCACACAAGAGAAACCCTAGAAGAGGCAGCTTGATGTCTCATTGCCTGCAAACAAGGTCATTATCGTTCCCTAGAAAATATCTTTTTTGCTCATGTATTTCCAAATGATAACACGAGACCATTCAATCTTGAAGATGTTTGTGCTCTGAGCTGGTGACAGCTCTGGAGGAAGCACAGGAATAAATGCCTGGGGAAGCGTATTAGAAGGGCTCAGAGCTGGCAAGGCAGGCACAAACTTCTCCTGAGCAAGATGAGCTCAGTCAGGCATTACTGACTGAAACAAGAAGAGAGAAATGCAACCCATGCTGGGAGGAGACAATTTTCAGGTGCCCCTTCCCAGCACCGTGCAGCAGCATGTTGCTCCCTACCCCAGCACTCCTCAGTCCAAGACACTGAAGACATCACTGAGCAGCCCAAAAAACACTGCAAAGGCAAAAACTCACAGCCACACAGCAGCACTTTGCACACACAAGCAGCCATAGGAGAGGGAGGCAGGTTTGTGAGCAGAGAAATGTTGGAATAGATCATAAAACAGCCCATGGATTTTTGTCATAAGAGGCAAGGTGGCCCTTAAAAGTCAGGGAATATAGTCCTGAAGGCTCAGATCTTTGTCGCTACATCAAGACCAGGAAAGAAAGAAGCCTTACAACCAAGGGGCCTTAAAACTCCCACTGTTTCCTTGATGCAGAGAATGCAGATGATGTGCCCGGACCCTGGCCCTAACAGCAGGACGAGGTGTCCTTATGCACTCAAGCACCAAAACAGGAGCTTGTTCTACCTGAGGTTCTGCTGGCCTAAGGTCTTGTACAGCCAAAGGGCAGATGAGAAACCACCAGCTTTGGCGGGGGTATCAGACAAATTTGGATTTTAATGAATTTCCAGCAAACAGACTACTTGCTGTTACTTTCCATCGCTTAAGACAAAGGAGTGGAAGCTATCAACAGGACAGTCAGAGCACTGCCATGATCAGCCTAATCCCTCTGATTAGAAGCGGATTTGGAAAAAAACAGGAGGTGAGATTTCCTTCCTTCCTTCCACAGCATTTCAAACAAACCCACTTCGTGCTGTGCCACGAGGTAACCTTTTACCAGGCTGCCCCCAGCCCAGCCTAGACACAACAGGGCACTGAGCTCTCTATCTGGGGCCAGAGATCTAAATTCTTAAGTGCCTCTGACCATGTCCTGTTAAAGGGATCACAGCAATCCCTGCACCACAGCAACATCCTCCTGCACATCACCCGGGAGAGCCCGGGGTGACACCACCCTCGGCTGGATCTGAGCCCTGACCTCCCAGTGCCCTTTCAAGCCCTCTGCACTCTGCTCCCTGCATTGCCATGATACTCTCGCTCCCGGTCACAAGGAACCTGCCAGGATTGCTGATCAGCTGCACGATCTGCTTAAGAGAAGCAGATCAAAGCACACCAGCCAGCTCCTTTGCAGCCTGTGCCAGTTCTGTCCTACGCCTCCCAATTCTCAGGGAAGCAGCAGGGTCAGCCAGGTGCAGGTAGCACTGTAGCATGGGCTTGCTCACGCCTGTACCCCAGGAGCTGGAAGATGCTGGAGAAACGTGGCAGCTTTGCAACCAAATGCAAGTCCTAATCCCCAATCCTAATGTGGGGAACAGCAGAAGGGAAAGCAAAAGTACCCTTTGGCAGGTCCCTTTCTCCCAGGGAAGGTCACTTGAGCCAGCAGATGCAGGGAGGCGTCAGAGTGGGGCTCTCCATCAGCTGTTGACAGCACAGACACTTCATCTTCCGCCAGCACGAACGTCTGGGCAGCCCTGCATAAGCTCCTCGGGTACTCTGGACCATCACCAAGTGACAGTTCATCCTCATTCTCCCATCCTTGCCAGCCTTCTGACCATCCACTCCCTAAATAGCTCAGATCATTTCAAAGGGATGGTACAAGGAACAAGAGGTTAAAAAAAAGTCTTCTCCCTCTGTCACCTGCCTGTGCAGCATCTCGGTCTGAGGCTGTGGGTCTAACAGCCTCCTTCAGTTCAAGGCAAACAGAATCCTGTGATTTTTAAGTGACCATCTGTGACCCAGAGCTGCAGCGTGGAGAGAGTGGATACAGACCTGCATCTTAAGTAGACTGGATTTTATATTACACTTACACAGCACAGACGGCAGAGAGATCCCCCAAAGACTTCACAGCCAGATGTAACAGCAATGTGCAAGGCTTAATGCCATGCAGGGAACATGCTCTCCACTGGCTGCGGCCTGGCTGCTCAGACCCTGCCTCACCATAGGGAGCACGAGCCAGCAGATCCTTTATTTTTTCCTAAGGCAAGAGCTACAGCCACTCAGTGTTTGGCTACCCAAAAGAACGTAGGCACACTGCTACCAAGGCTGCAATACACCCCATCTGCAGGCTAGCTCCTGGTGAGGGTTATCCTAACCTGAAAGCTCCAAACCAGCCTGCCGTGATCCACACAGGGAGCAAGAGACTGCACTGGAGGAGCAACACCAAAGAGCTGGGGAGCAACACCAAAACACTCCCATCTTCCTGCGGATCACTCCCAGCGAAGCACAGTAGGCACACGGCAGAGCTGGGAGCACTGAGCATCTTTCCTGCTGGTGTTTCCCCTCTGGACAGAAAGCAGTTCTTCCCTGCTCCGCTAACATCCCTGCGCATCACTGCCCTGGCCCAGAGCCGTGTTCTGCAGCTCAAAGGCAAGCAGATAGTAGAAAGCCACACTTGCAGTGGGAGCAGAGCAGGAAGCCTTCGAGTCAGGCTACAAATGCAATACAGCCACACTGCTCCAACTGGCAAGCCCTTTGCTGTGCAAAAGTAGAGTCATTGCCTCCCAGCACCGGCACATTGCCTTCAATTTACACATGACGACAGCAACCAGCACCTCATCTCCAATGAACTAAGGCTGGATCATCACATCTACTGATCACAACCTTGCTCCATCCCCAGCACAACTTTCTGCCATGCCAAAGTCACTCCTGGCCCTTCTCTTCCTGATCAAAAGGGGACTGCCAAAGGCTCACCAGAACTGGTGCTGCCAGTTCATGGGTTCTCTTTCTGAATTTAAAGTTGCGTAGAGAAATCTATGAGATATTTTTCAGGCGAAGATGTTGACATTTTATTTGCCCAGTATGAGCACCCTCAGTTGCTTTATTGCAAAGATGTAATTGGACAAAGCACCAAGAACAGGAAGGAACAGGGAAAACCTCTGTGAGGTGCAGCTGGGACGTGCTCGATCTTACGGCTGTCACACATCAGTGCTGAAGATGTACAACCAGATTACTGTCATACAGCATAAAACCTGTACCTGGACATGCTTGACAAGGCATGTCTGGGCAGAGGAGGGATGCAGCATGAAGCTGGGGTGCACAGCATCACCAAGGCTCCTCGCAGCACAGAGCCTTGCTGGAGGGCACCTTGCAGCTGCAGGTACACAAGCACAAGCTTTGCAGTGGTGGAGTGTGAGGGATGAGTTTCCCACTCAACCCTGAGAGCAGCTGAGCCCCCAAAGATGGAGGGAGAAAAAGCCAGCTCAGCCAGGTCCTCAGCTCTTCCCAAGAGTGGGTGGGTGGTGTGGCAATGTTGTGGGTGATCAGGACTTGCTTTCCTGAAACCATGCACTTAGACAAATTCACAGCAGAGGGGAAAAAAATAAAATCTCTTTACTTTTGAGACTGTCAAAGGCTGGAGTTACATAGTGCATGCTCACCCTATTGTTATGCCGTTCCTTGCATGTCCACTACTGTCCACTGCTAGGGACAGAACCCCAGGACATTTGGCTGCACTGACCAAGCCATTCTCAAGGAGTAAGCCAGCCTAAAGCATGCAGCAGGAAAGCGCTGGGGCAGATATTTTGATTCACATTTGCAAGGGCTTTTGACAGGAGCAAAGAAAGAACATTTTAAGCATTCCTTTCAGCCAGCATGCATCCTGGCCCACGAGACCTCTCCTAGGGCAAGGCACAAGAACAATGTCTTTCAAATCAAGAAAGCTCCTTTGCCACCCTGCTGCAAGCCATTTGACCTTCAGAGTCAGAAGGAAGCTCATATCACAAGTGGTCTGATGGGCCCGGGTTGGGAGTGAGCCCAGGCACTCGAGAAGGACCACGGCCCGGCTGCCAACCCCAGCATCTCAGCAGGGAGATAAACAGACCCCGAGCCTGAGCATTCAGCTCTGGAAACACTTGTTCCGACTCAGCACATTTCCTCTGACAGCCAGACGCAGAAGGTCACTCAGACCAGCTTTCCACGTACAAGACATATCCTTGCCAAGAAAGAAAAGTCCCAGGCCAGGCTGGGCCACAGGTGTCCAGGGAAGGTTTAAGCCTTTGAAACAGACCTCACTTCACCAACAGCATCTTCACATTTCTTTTAACTGCATCAATCCCTACTGCCCTCCCTGCTCTGAGGAGAGAGATTGCACACCCCTCTTCGTTCTTTCACTGCTCTCCCTGCAATTGCCCCACCTTAAATATTTGGAGCTCTATTCTCTGCACCTAACTGCAGAGGTATTTATTAGGGAGCACAGGACTTCTAAATGATACATGGAGACAGCTGATCCCACAAGAACCAGCAGAGCTTCTGCCCTAAAATTCACGAAGTATCCTGGTGCAGCCTTTTGAGAACTGCTTGCTGTCGACAAGCTCTCCCCCCACACCAGAAACCTCGACGAAGTGAGAGCTAACACGAGTTGCTATTGCTGTGACACCTCTGACACGCAGCTGGGCTGCCAGGGACTGCTCTCCCCATGGACTGCGCCTCCTGCTCCGCACCGAGGTAGGACCACAGCACCTCCAAGCCATTGCAGAGTCCAGCCAGCATCCAAAATGCTGTTATCTTCTCCCAGCCGTCAGATGCTGGGCCCTAGCAGAGGATCGCAAGCCAGCTGAAACTCTAAATGTGTGCCTCAGGTATCAGTGTATTTACACACAGGAGTTGCTTGTTGGTGCATAAACAACAGAAGGGACACCGACCCCCAAGACAGGGTCTTGCAGTCACCCCGCTCCCCCCACTTCCATATCCCCACTACTGCCTTTTGCCTGGTGCAAGACAAAAAACAAATATGGGCTAACACCAGCCCAGCCGAAATTCTCCTTCAAACCTGCCCTGCAATGACTGAAACCATGACAATAACAACAGTTTTTACAAGGAGACAGGAACGAATCTGAGCATCAGGCACCAGCCAGAAGGAAGTCACAGCTACGTGGGCACCGTGGAGAGCTGATCTTGGACAGCGCCCGGGTCAGCATGAGCAAGGCACACGCTGGCTGGCACACCGGCTTCTCCAGAAATGGGAAATGTGTGACAGATGCATCATGCTTGTGTAGCAGAACTGCTGCTGCCGCTCCCACAGAGCCCTGTCAGTCTGTTTGCACACAGGCACACCTCAGGTCTGTGTGTCTACCCTTCCCAGCCTACCCAGGCAGCGAGGTGTTATAATACACATTTAACTAATTCAATTACTAGGAAAAAAAATAATAAAAAATCAGGGCACACAGCCTGTGATTAAGAATTTCTTTCTCAACACGCTGGCAACATGCCTGCAATTACCAAGCCCTTGATTCTCTAAATTCCCCGAAGATCAACAGCACCTGATACCAGCATGTCCTCAGGTCTTTCATAACCCAGAAAGCCGCTCCCACACCCCGCTGTTTCAACACTGGTGAGATTTTTCACACCTTGCAGCTCAGAAACACTTAAACCTCGGACATCCAGCCCGGCAGGTCACACCAGATTCGCTGGAGTAATTGGCAGCACAGGTGGGCTGCAGCTGACACAAGCCAGGGCAAAAGTACTCTCATTAAAAGCAGCAAAGCAAGACCATGCTCGGTGCGATGGGAGGAAAATTGCTTCCCACACCGACTCTGTCGAGCCAGCCACCAGGAGCACTGCAAAGGCAAGAGCTAGAACAGCCCTCCCGCTAACAAGATCCCCCAGAAATGGGAATGATGGCCAAAGTAGCTGCGTGAAGGCAGGGCAGGAGGCTGGGGAGAGCCAGATGGCTGTTCCCAGCCAATAACCCCAGGTGCCCTAGGGTTAAATCAATGCGTGAAGCTATTAAAGGGGGTGGAAGTGTTTTAACATGGTTGAGTGAAATTCCTCACACTTTTAAGTCGACAAGGACGCCATTGGGGCTTAATGGGCTAGCACAACCCGTCCCATTACAGGTCGTTAACACGCACAGGAGCCTTGGGAAGAGGGGCAATTAGGGTTCCCCACTAACTCTGCAAGAGGGACTCCCTCCCCAGCTTTGAATCCCAGCGATTGCAAAGAGGGACCCAGAGAGAGGCCGTCCCCTCCTCTAGCCTCTGCACTTCCTCCACCTGGGTGGGGAACACACATCGGAAGCTTGCAGCAGGTTGAGCTCTCAGCAGGCTGAAGGGGCAGAAAATTGGCCCCAGAGCAAAGCACAGTGCAGAAAGCTGCCAGCCTCCTCTGCTGGAGGACATCACTCTGCCCCACTTTCCCTCCTCCAGACTCAGGGCTGAGGAGCCACTGTCCATCACACATCTAGCAGCAAGAACAAGGAGATGCCAACAAAGTATCTGTGCTGGAGAAGCAGCGGGCTGCTCCCCAGAGGCTACAGGGCAATGCTGGGATTACGGCAGCCCTCAGTTTCTGCCATGTGGAGTATGGCATTTCCAGACTAGAAATAAAGTTAAGACTTCTGAGGAACTTAACAGGTGTACACTAGTTATTTTCCACTGGCAAGAAAACAGTAACTAAAGCTGACGCAGAAGGCAAAGCAAAAAAGACTCACTGCATTACTGCCTAAACTACCAGGTTACAGCACTTTGCCCTGCTCTTCTCCAGACATTCCTGGGGAGGGCAAGCAGATCTCTTGGTATGGTGAGGTGGGAGCCCCGAGGCTGCAGACCTGGAACGAAAAATGGGAGAGAAGTGGCCCCCAAATGTGGCTGCCAGCTTCTCCCACACAGCCAGCTCTGGGGAGGGTCTGAAATACTGATCTGCTGAATAGACTTTACAAATTCGGAAACAAGAACAATCCAGAGCATCAATGCCTTGCTCAGCCCAGAGAAGAGAACAAGCTGGGAAAGGCTCTGAGTGGCTGCAAGAAGAGTTGTGGATGGGAGAGAGAGACCACCCATGAGGGAGAATGCCTGGAACAGTCCCCAAAAAAGTGAAGAAAAGTCCTACAATGCAGAGCGCAGACAGCCTTGGACACGATTATTCGGCAAATAAGGATTTTACTGTGATGGAACTGATACATATTTTTTCCTCCCTCCCATAAGAGGGTCCAAAGCTCCCACAGAGAATATAATAAGAAACAAGCTCAAAGGGTCTGCTTTCCTCAAATACCTCTTCCTCTGGGCTTCCAGCCCTGTCCACAATCTAAACATCCCCAACACATGCAGCCCATCAGGGCTTTGGCCTCTCACAGGTGGTGTTTCCCTTCCTTCCCTGTCCCAAGGGTGGGGGTCAGATCATTGCAGCAGCACAATTCACCACGGGCAGTGACGTAACTCTGGACTTGCATCAGTCCAGCCAGGACTCAGCTCCAGCTCCTTCCCTTCTCCTCTGTACTCAAACACCTACCAAGCATGGAGGAGACCCCACTCACAGCCCTTTGGTGGCTGTGTGAAGTACTTGCAGCAGTGTAAGTCTGACTTCTCCTGTGGACACCTAGCTGTCGCTTCCAGTTCAGCCCAGGACAAGCCAATTTACCAGTTCTCTCTCCGGAAGTCTCCACAGCAACTATATTCTCACCCTGACCATCATCTGCTCACCATGGTGCTTCCCTGGCCCGAGGACACCCCCTGTAACACCACTCCATCCCTCTGACTGCAACCAGCTCCTCCAGGCTCCCACTTCTGCACATGCCCTTCATTGAAGCCACCTCTCCTCAGGCAAACAGGCCTTGCTCAGACCTCACCAGCCTCCAGCTGCAAGTACTCCCATCTTTGCATTCCCCTCCAAGCCCCTTCCCAGCATCCCCTTTCCCCAAAAGCGCTGCTTACCACCAGTGGCATGGTTTCTGAAGATGCCCATTCCCATGCCCAATATTTAGCAACAAATCACTTTGCACTTTGTTCCCATCATTCTAGAAGGAGCCCAAGAAACACCTACGGAAGTATCACCCCAGCATCAGGTTTGGTGCCTCAGAAGGGACCAAGAAACTGCTGTGAAGCCACTTGAAATGACCTCTGCCCCACCCACATCAGGGCTGGTCGGCACCAAAAGCAGAGTTAGGAGCACAGCCTAGCAGAGTTCCCAGCCAGGAACAGTTTGCAAGCTGCTGCCTTATATCTGCCTCTGGCTGGGCAAGGGCAGAAATACCTGCAAACCGCACAGTAGAAACAACCAAACAAGAAAATAATCCCAAGCAATTGATTTCTTGCTGTCCTCTGCTTGCATGGGGACAGATCCAGCTGGAAAGGACCTCAATCACACACCTTATGTCTTATACCCCTGGAAGCCACCCCAACAGGCAGGGCTGGAACATTAGGAGATATCCAAGCCCCTTCCAGAAATCCAGGAGAGGAACTGGAGTCCCTTGGAGAGAGGAGTGCTCGAACAGGCAGGAGCCACATCTTGCAGCAAACAATTTGATGGTGAGCTACTGGCACAGGTGTCTCAGAGAAGCTGTGGCTGTCCCATCCCTGGAAGTGTTCAAGGCCAGGCTGGACGGGGCTCTGAGTAACCTGGTCTGGTGGAAGGTGTCCCTGTCTGTGGCAGGGGTGTGGAACAAAATTATCTTTCAGGTCCCTTCTAACCTAAACCATTCCATGATTCTGCTCTGCAGAGACCAGGGTGAGCCCAGCCTGCAAAGGCTCCAGTGGGTCTCATAATGCTGTTTTCTGACAGGGTTAGAGCTTGAAGATACCACAAGGGCATAGGCTTCCTCCCAGCACGCCACCCGCCCCGGGGAGATGTTACCTGGCCTGATATAATCACAGATGTTCAACAGAGAGGGAAACCACAACAGGGCAGTTGAAGGGACGAGGGGCACTGCTCTAGCCCTGCTTTTGCCTTGCTCACATAGGAAGCACTGCTGAACAAGTACCTGGCCAGGTCTGTTCCTCCTGCTGCCACCGTGCCACAGCGCTGCCCGAGGAGTGCAGACCACTTCCCCACCTGATCCACCATGCAGCATTTGTTCTGTGTTTCAGGCACTGGCAGGTCTTATTTGTAAGATGATGAAGCGGTCTGAAGCCTTCCACATACATGCCAGTGAGATGCTCCAAACCCCAGGCTCAGCGGAAGGTCACGTGCGTGGTGTGCCACGCTCAGCTCCCCGCATCAGTCGGGCTCCTCGATGGGATGTCTGAGGAGCGCTTGGAACAGCATCCGCTGCTTGGTTTCATGGTTCACAAGGAATTGGCTTAAAATGGGGAGGGGGGCTAGAAATAATAGTTGAGGGGTTTTTTTGTTTTAAACAGGAAGGCCAGATGTATAACAGTCTCACAACTTCGAGCTGTTTTGATCCAGCCAGCCCCCTCTCTGCTGAGTTCTGTCAGGAGACAGGCACAAAGCACCAATTAAAGACGAGTTATGCTTTTTCTGTCAAGCAAAAAAGAAAGGAGGAGGAAGGGGGAGAAGATGATGGGAAGTGGGGAGAAGAAATCCAGCCCTGGAGTAATTTTGCTTTCAAAGCAAGCTGTCAAGGCAGCCCTCTCTCCTCCCATCTCCTGCGGAGGAAGAGCAAGGGAGCACCCGTGCGCCGGCTGCGGACGCGTGGCATCAGTCATCAGACCACACCATCAGTGACTTGGCACATCAGGCCGAGCCGTGCCCTCGCTTTCCCCCGGGCATCCGTCAAAGCCCGTGACAGGGAGCCAGAGCAGCAGATTCTCAGTGAAGATGGGCTGAGCACAAGCCCCATCAGCTCTGATGACAAGAATCCCCATTTATGGGCAATTAGACTGGGAACAAAACAAAACAAAAGCAGCAAGGACTCAGGGCACTAGCTAGCTCATGAGGCCACAACGTCAGCTCCATTTCTCCATGGCAGAGACGTGCACAGCGAGCACAAGCATGCAAACACTGCCTCTTCTGCCATATAGGTTACCATGTTTGAAGGCTCCCTGCACAGCCAGCAGCTCTCCTGGCTCTCAGCAGAGCTCAGGACAGAGAGCTGAGAGCTTCCCCCATATATTCGACACCACTGCTTGGTGCACTGCCAAGGAACCACATCACCAGCATGGACACAGCAAGCTCACCTTGGGCTAATACTACTATCTCTGAATCTACCTTGAGCACTTGCAAGCCATTCCCAGATCTCATCCAGAAAGCACCAGTCCTGCAGCTGGACAGATTAAGAAGATTACAAAGATCCCTCTGGGCTTTATTGTTGTATGAGGAAGATAAATAGCAAGACAACCCCTTCTAGGGTGAAAAAGAGCAGAGATTTAGGCACCACACAAGCACCAACCCCAGCTTTAATAACTTACCTGTTGCTTTAGCAAAGTACCCTTTGCAGAGCCCATTGTACTGATTAGGGCATCAGCTTCACTCCCACTTCTTCCTTCCTGGGCTTTCTGAAAGCCTCCGCTAATTACAGCAGCAAAGTCACCCACGGGGGAGATAATGCACACTCTGATTTCAGCAGGGTGGCACTACTGCTGGGCTGGCTGCTCCCAGGGAGGGGATACCCTCTGCCACCTTATTAGGGCCCAGCGTTCTGGGCTGGATCCAACCCACAGTCAATCCAGAGGAGGAAGGAAGAGCACCTCTACCCCGGTAAAGCTCTGCCTGGGCTGGCTGCACACACTCTCAGCTCCCTAGCGAGTGCCCTGCTCATTAGCATGGGGTCACTCAGCTGCAGCAGGGCACAAGCACCACTTGGCTATTGCAACACCACTCACGTCCACTGCTGTGGAAGTGTTGAATTTCTTTCAAGAGCCCTGAAGATCTTGGTTTGAATTTAAGAGAGGAAAAAAAAAAAAAATCTCACAAAGAATTGCAGGATCTCTGTAAACATACCAGAGGAAAAAAGAAAGCGAATCTTTGAGCCTCTTGACCTTGACAATGTCCTTATAATTACAAGACTATTTATTTTCAGTTAAACCCCAACTATTGAACAGACAGTGTCAAGTTGGTTTTTTCCTGAGCAGGTGATTATCCTGCCTGACTAATCTAATGAAAATTATCAGGAGGCTACTGACCTCCTGCTACACACACTAAATAATGCACAAAGCTTCAGGATCAGACAGGCAAATCATAACCCTGCCTTATCTTAATCACTTTCTATACAGCTCCAGGCCTGTTCCACTCCTGGTTGGCTGTGTTAGCCAAATGCTGTCTCAGTGGAAACCACAGCAGAGCCAGCACCGAGAACTGCACAGCAAAAAGTTACCTCCTTAAGATTTATTTTTGTAGAAGCCAAGAGCTGCAGAGGCAGATATATTTAGTCTTTAAGCTGCTGTCTGACTCCTGAGCTTATAGCATGAGGCGGTGGTCCCCTGGCACCTGGCTTTGAGAAAAGCAGTATTTTCCCACTACTTTGACACAGGGTACAAGGAAGGTAAGGTCTAAAAAATAAATGTGCACAAAGGGGCTCATTGCTCCAGATGGGTAACGCCACCTTTCCACTCCGTCCTCTCGGAACCTTGTGTCAGCCTCCCCCTGCAAACAGGGCTGCCCACGGCTCTTGAAGATGCCACAGCACAGCATGAGGACTAGGGCAAAGCAAGGGGAGCCAGCACTGGGGATGCTCTGTGCCCAGCTTGGGGCCTGAGGATCTGCAGCAATCCTGTCCCGCTCCTTGCAGCACCACTCTCCTTCAGGAGAGACAAGTGCAGCAGCTGGAAGAGATAAAAGACTACAAATATCAATTAAGGAGCGTAGAACTAAAGGAGACATTAAAAAAAAGTTATCACACACTCCCCACAGAGCCTCAGCTTGAACAGCACCCACAGCGACAAACAGAATGCACTGGGGAGACTTCAAGCCTAAAACAAGTTTCCACTTGGGAATCTATAGAGAATGGTGAAAAAACACTGCTAAAGGACAAACTGACTAATTTTTATACCCCCAGCTCCCCAACATGAAACCACAGCTACAACACTAGAGAGAAAACACCCCTCTTACCCATCCAGCCTCACCTTGCTGCCTCATCCTCAGCACCTATATGTGGTACTTCAGACCTCCAGGTACAGGAGCTCCCAGATCCCCTCCCATCACTGCTGCAGCCAGGAACTTCACCTTGCAGCCCTCACAAACTGCTGACAGCCTCAGCAGCCTGCTCCTGCCCTGCAAGGCTCTCCCCATCCACAGAGCACCTGATTTATCCGCCCACCCCGGGAGTCTTGAGTCACTTTTCTCCAGCTGGGGAGGTGCTAAGCAAGATGTGAGTGGACAGGATTCTTCATATTTTAAACGGCCATTTCTTTCCATCTTACGACCTTTCAGAAGAAGAGGGGAAGTCTCTTCTAAAATGAGCAGAAAAAAAGCCCAAGGTGGTTTTAGGCATGACAGAAGAGGGAGCAAGAGAAAGCCTAGACAGGCAGGCAGGAAATAGCACAAGATTCAGCTTTGGGAAAATACCAGTTAACAAATGAAAGGAAAATGATCCGTAGCACAGATATTCAAAGGGAAGCAAAAATCTGGGAAAAATTAATGTCCCCAGCAGCAGTTGTTGGGGGGACAGTGATGAGGCAGGGCTTTCAAACTGAGCAGTACCGAGGCAGAGGCTCTACCCAGGGCAGATCCTAAATTAGCTGATGGAAGAATTCTGCACTGCTGCTCTGTGGACATGGCCATGCCCCAAGGTGTCCCCAGAGAGATGATCCTGAGTCCCATGGAGCCTGGTCACACCACCTGCACATGGTATGGCTAAAAGGGTTAACTGTCCAGGACACAGCAAAAGGAAAGATCCTTTGTTTTTCACCTCAGTTTTACAGAGCTGCCTGTTGCTGAGGCATCCGAGCTACTTCTGGAAGGAGTTAGAACAATAAATAAATTCCTCCATCTCCTAGTCTGGGCGACAAGAGCAACCTCTGGCTCCTCTGGTCACTGAAGCCAAGTCTGTAATTGCTTGTGTCACACAGCCTTGCTCCATCCACATATCCTGACTGCCCTGAAAAGCCAAGGTGCAGGTCAGTTCGTGTCTCTGCTGTCTAGCAGCTGCTTGGTGTCCTCCACAGGCAGAGCTGGGGTTGCAAGAGGGCCATTGGCTGGGTTAAACTGGCAGCACCCCACTGAGTTATGGGCGACCCTCCAGAAATGCCACCCTTGCTGAAATGCTGCTCAGGGACAGCTGAGACAGCTCCCAGCAGGCAGCATGCAGGGTCTGGTGAGTGTAACGTGGAAGATGAGAGCCTGGCAATTCCAGTGAACTACAGCTGTCTCAGGACTGACTTTATCATTGTGCCTGGTCAGGGAGGAGGCTTGCACAAGAGGAAGGGATGGAGTTAAAACCGTACTTCACAGAGCCCTCAAAGATGCTCTGAGGACTAGAGCTGGAGCTGGATGCTGGTGCTGGGACCAAGGGATGGCTCTGGCTCCGGCTCCAGCTGCAGTGTCTGCAGCCACCCCTGGCTCCCTATTCCAGAGCCAGGAAACAGGCACTAAGCCTTCCTGCTTACGCAGTGGCAGGAGATTGTGACACACAGGTTGTGACTGCCTGGGAGGGACTGCGACACACCAGAGCTTGCAAATGCATGTTCTGGGGAGGCTTCTCCACTCCCCAGGCTGAATTCCACCTGGAGACACGTGCCTGTGCTTGTCCCCGAGGCAGACAGCAGCAACAGAGGCATCCTCTGGTGCCGCTCCCCACCAGCAGAGCATGGCAAGGCGTTGGAGTGACAGCCCCCAGGGACACGGGAGCAATTTCCTCACGGCACACACAAGGACAGCGCTCGCCTTCCTTGCTGAAACCCGGTGGGTGAGATGCTGATTGGTGCCACTCATCCTGGCTGTCTCAAGGGAGACACCCAGCCTGATGGGACTCTGCTGAGAGCCCACCAGCTCGTTGCACACATGCTTGCATCTAAGACTGAGGCTTAGGGAGGAGGAAGGGTGTGCGTGCAAGTCTCTACCACTGCCCTCTCCATCCCAGCACATCTTTTTCAGTGCAAACCTGGCTCTGTCTGCTGCTTTTGAACACCTACTGCTAGCTGAGCCTAGAATGGCTTGATCAACAGGGAGAAAAAGGGAGCTAAAATCTGTTTCTCTTCACCCATCCACCAGCAGAGCTGTTGCTCCAGCCCCCACATGTTAATGCCAGTGATGGGAGGCAGGAGGAACCCAGCTGGACTCCTCCAAGACAGGGATGGAGCAGAGCGAGCTGTTGCTGGGCCAGCACTTAGGAGAAAAGCATCTTCAGCTTGACAACTCAGCAAATTTGATCTGAAACTGGCAAGAGAGAAAAAACATAAAGCCTTTAAATGTCATCTCGGGTTTGACTGCCAGAAGCACTACAGACAGACAGGCAGAAAGACAGACAGACAGATAAGCACAGTGCTGCACAAAGAGCCGGATGCCCTACTTTGATCTACTCGAGTATTTACTAATGTGTCCCACAGCTGGCAGGAGCTGTTAGCAACTCAAGAAATCTGGTTTTCTGCCACCAGCTCCGCTCTGGGACCTCAAGGAAATCCCAAAGCCACTCCAGGTTTCAGCTTCCCCTCTTTGCAGGCAATGATGCTTCCCTCCAACCCCTAGTGGTGGCAAGGTTAAAGGCTGACCCTGGTAATGTACTACAGCAAGCAGCCTTGGGGAACCCTCCAAGCCTAAATGCAGATGTGCAGAGAGTCAAACCTCTAGTTTGGGTCCTACACCCAAAGATAGGCCAGATCAATTCCCTGGGAGAGACAAAGTCAAAATCATCAACACATATCCTTTGCTGTTGGCTCCTCTGACCTGGGCAAGTCACATCATCATCTCCTTCCTTCCTCTGGCAGCACTGGGGAGATACCAGGTCCATTTGTGCACAAATGGCCTTCCCCTGTGCATAAGGCAGCCCTGCTTGGAAAAAACCCCACCATTTCTGGCCTGACCGCAGGTACAGATGTGCCAAAACTTGGAAGCACAAATGCTGCATGCCCTTGAAGTCTAGGACCCACCATGGCTGTTGGGGAAGTTCCTCTTCATCCTCGCTTTGCAGATGAATAAGCTAGGGTGAACCTGGAACTGCTGATCCAGAGCAAAGAGGGCTGGGGCAGAGCAGATGTGTCTGTACAGCAAAAAGCACTTTGCAGAGTGGGGATGATCGATGATCTCCCTTCCAGTCCTCCTCCCATCTAAACAAGCCCCAAGAACATGGTGTGCCTCAGCACTGCTGGAAGATGGCAGCACGCACAAAGCTGGAGCCCAGCAGGCAGGGTGTGCCAATGGGGATGATTGATGGTCGCTTGCTGGACTTCTGAAGGATGGACACCTTCACTGGGAGTCGCCAGGTGCATGCCTGGGATGTCCTCACCACTCAGGTTCCACAGAGCTCAAACTGCAGCTTCTGGCAAAACAACTCCAACTGCAGATACAAAGGAGGAGCCTCCAAAATGTTCAGGAAGTTGGGACATTACAGAAATGCCCCATCAAAAGGGCAAGGGGTTCCTGCCAGGTAGCACAGCACACCTGAGGCATGGCAAAAAATACTGTCCAGCCAAAATGCTGTCTCCTCCACAGATGTCAGCATTGGCTGGTGCTCTGTGCCCTGTCACAGCACTTAACTTTCATGCACAAAATAAAAACTAGACTCACCAACATACCCAATGGGCCTGTCAAACTAATCATGTTAGGAGGACTGGAAACACACCAGCAGCAAGAGACAGCCCCTGCTCCAGAGCCCTTGCAGAAATCACGCATCCAGGAGACGGAAAAGCCTCTGTCGTTCCCGTAACCAGGTCAATAAAAGCACAGACAACTCCATCCAGAGAGAGACTTTTTTTATGAATCACAAGAAAGAGCAGCTTCAGCTCCCCCAGCTGCAAATAGGTGGGCAGGCACAAAGAGGCAGCACAGAAACGTGTCTGTGCAACACGTGTGGGCCATCGGCCGCCCCGCACATGGCCGGGATATGGGGCAAGAGGAAACCGCTCTGAACTGAGCCGGGAGAAACAGCGGCGGCAGCTCGGTGTGACTTCTCCCACCCCCACCAGCTGGGCTCCCAAATCCAGCAGCCTCCCACCCATATGTGCGTCTGGCAGGCTGGGGAGAGACAACAGGCTAGACAAGGATTTCAAAGCTGAGAAGTCCCAGGCAGATTTGAATGGCCTAGGATCCATGGAGTGACAATAACCCGTACTTTGGGGAGCAAAAATACCCAAAATGAACTTCATCCTGGTTCCTCAAGAACAAAGCAGTCCCATCCCCAAACCCACAGTTATCTGTGGGTGCACTTTACTGTAACACTGTTATTTCAGGAGCTCTTAGTTAAGCGAGAAACCCAGAGGACTGGACAGAGCTCTTTTTGTTCAAATTTCAGAGCAGCAGCATCCTTTTGTTGTCTCTCCTTCCTTTTCATGTATTTATTTTTCAAGCCCTTAGTTCAGTAGCACAGAGGAGGGTAAATCACACATTGATGGTGAAGTCTAGCACAGGCTGCCTCCCCTTTGCATCTGAGAACCACACTCTAACCACAGGAAAGGATGCGTCCTCATTATCACCAGCATTTTTTAGGCCCTAGACAAAAGGACTGTGGCGCAGAGTGTACCTAGAGCAAAAGCAGATATAAGGTTGTTTTATTATACACGATATTGTTTGATTTCACAACCAAATCTCGCACCTGGCCCCGAGGTACCCAACCCAGGCTGCTTTTCCAGGCAGGAGGGCAGCAGTGCAGACGACCCCTTCTGTGCTGATGAGCTTGCGACGCTACAGCACAGGCAGCAGCTCCCCATCCATCACCTCTAACGCGGCACCCTAAAATGCAGCGTGGCCCCTGCAGCGCTGGGACCCCACGGCAAGAGCACAGGGAGAGCTGCGGGGGTCAGCCCCCCGTGGCAGGGTCCTGCAAGTTACTACACCCAGTCTCCAAGTTATTCGCACAATGTACTCCGGAGTCTGGGAATGCCACCAGAGACCAGGAGCAGCAAGAAAATACCAGGCTGCAACTTTGTGAACAAAATGAATTCGCTGGCTTAACACCCACATAATTAAAAGCAGACGCATCCCTCGGTAGCTGTTACCATGGGGGTGTGCCTGGTGGTGTGTTCACTTTCGGGGGGCTGCAGTACCACCTACAAAAGCAAAAAGAGTTCCTTTGCAGAGCCAGGCTGCTCGTAGCACTGATGAAACACACAGGGAACATCCTCGCCCCAGGATCTATTTTATTTCCAATTGAAACAGGAGTAACAGTAGCTCCTTCCTGCCAAGGAGGTCTGAGCTGCCCACGGCTTCCTTCTCTCTCGTGGCAGTTCAGAGGGCTCTGCAGCCATGGGGACCTCAGCCTTGAGAGAGAATTCTTTTGCTCGCTGTTGCTGGGATTGGCAATGGGCCCTGCTCTCCACACTCATCCACCAGCCAGCTCCCTGGCTTTAGGTGGCTCCTACTGGCTCTTGGCACCACTGCTGGGAATGGGCAACTCCCGCTCTCCTCTCCTCACAGGGCAGACTGAACAATGGTTTTGATGGATGAACAACAGGCAGTGAGAGCAGCCCCAGAGGGAGCAGTCCCCAGCCCCCCCTCCTCAAAGGGGGATCAACCACCCACCACTCAGCTGTGGTCCTGCAGAGCTCCAGGCTGCAAGCTGCTTCCAGTATCAGGGAAAAGCCTTCCCAGGAGCCTTTCCCTCTTACCCACCACTTCTTGAACCGCTTCCTGCAACATTTCCCCCTCACAGGGTGTGCTGTATAGTATTTAAATACCACCAGGTCTGGGCAAGCCAGATTTCAGCTGATCCCATGTCCCCTCTGTCAGGCAATGCTAAGAAAGGGGTCATGATTCCTCCACCAGCTGGTAGTACAGCATCATTTAATGCAAACCCTCACAGCATTCCTCCTCCAGCCTCCCCCAGGCACAGGGCAGCAGAAAGTGATTTCCCCCCCCCGCCCCACCACCCCGGGGAAAAGAGAGGAGATTTCCCACATAATGGGCACCAGTATTAATTCTTCCAACTGCTGCAGCGTTCCTTTCATTCTGTGACTTTATGAACATCACTCGATGTTGGCAGCAGCCCCGGAGGGTATCACAAGACACCTGAAAGGAAAAGAGCCTCCTCAAGCACCAGCATCTGGGCTGCCTCTGAGACAGAGGGCGGCAGCTCCGGCCGTGCACGGCCACACTGACCACACAGCTCACAGCCACGGCACTGGATCACCCAAGCCTCAAGAGGGCTTTGATGACATATTTAGGGTGTCATGGCTAATTAGAGCCCTGACTACACCCTCTAATTAGGTAACACTTTCAGACAAATCACCTTGTCCTCTTCAAACCACTTCACACCTCCAGATACATCCCTAATTGACTTGAAAGTTGACTCGGCACTTCTTCCCGGACCCCCTTCCATTTCACAAGGCATTTCAAAATAAATAAACCCCTGCTTCTCAGTCCTGTCTCAGAGCCCAGCTGGGGAATTGCCCTCACATCCGCACAGGCATGCACCTGCACGACCCGACACAAAACCTCCATCACAGGCACAAAGCAAACGCTCTGACGCAGCGGCAGCATCGTCCTCCTCTGATCTCCCGTTTCTAGCCGTCCTAGTGCTACTTTCAACAACAGTCAGCAAAGCTTTTTCTCGCAGAACAGAGTGTTTGCGATGCGTCAGTGTCCTACTAAAAATACTGCCCGGGGCTTGCGAGAGAAGCAGACCTCCAGCAAAGGAGCCTGGTGTCTGACAACAGAAGGCATTAGAAAAACCCCAACCACTGAGAACTTAATATGCCAGAATGTTATCAAGTACCAGCATTTCAATCCAGAAGCTTGATTTCTGTTTTCATTAGGTAATGAATAGACTGAAATGATCCAAATGTTTTCAGTTTCCCAATAGCACAAAATTTGAAGTATATAGGCAAACCCCCCCACCATCATAACTGCAAACGTGCTGAACAAAAACTACCAAAATTCATAGAAGAAAAATACTGAGCCCTTAAAAGCCTGCTATGAGAACAATGTCTCTTTATTTGCTTTCTGTGAGGTTTGTTATAACAAGAGAGAAAGACTCCAGTATACAGTGTTTTAATATATATACACACATTCACAGCTGGAATAATAGATTTTAAGGACTGAGGACAATATTACAGCTGGATGTATGCAGAAATGCATAAACATACCTTCAAAAACATATTCTTTGCACCCTACCCAGATTTGTAGATGGACAAATATATAATACACACACACACACTCTCTCCATGTTTCAGATCGATCAGAACCATTCATTAAATCAGACTCTCTAAAGTTTCTGCTGCTTTGGGAAAACATGACCCTGAGGAGACATCACGCATGAACTTAACAACCAGCAGAAAATGAAACCATAACACGCTGCATCTTGAAAGCCAGCCCTGAATCTAACTTAATCCCTGCTCTGGACAATGCCTCTAGAGAGGCATTAAAACCATGCTAAGGTGTTTTCCTGGATTTCCCAGATTCCCCGGAGATTCCCTGGCACTCTGGCCGCATCCATCTCCTCCTCGCTTCGGAGACGTTTCCGGCTGAGTGCTTCCATCCTTACTCCTGCTGCTTCCACGGTCAGTGACGGACAGACCCAGTGGAGCAGCATCCGGAGAGCTGCGTCCCGCCCTGGCAGCAGGACGAGTCACCGGGACAGCTCGTGGGGTTTAACACTCGTAATCCTACAAAACGTGCAGGGGAACGATGTACGTGCAGGGGGAGGATGTACGGGGCTTGAAGGGTCAAGAGCAGCTTTGCGTCGTCCTTTCCCATCCCCAACAAAGGAATTCCAGCAGATCTCGTGCCCCCTAGTGTCATCCTGGCGAACGGACTGACACCGGGCACCGCCAAGCTCCGGGTACCACCTGGCCCAGGCAGTGCCTTTGCTTATCCCACATCGAAGCTGCCACCGTGTCCTGCTGGCACCTAGAGCACAGTGAAACGCCATTCCCAGCAGCTCATGTAAAGGACAGCGGGAGCTTGCTGTTCCTCCCCAGCACCCCGGGGCACCCACAGGCCCCCAAGTGTCCCCCTGCCCAGCACGGTGCCACCTCTGTTCTGCTCTGGAGGATTCCCAGCAAGATCTGCCCCTCCAGCAGATAGCCCAAACGTTGTCCCTGGAGAAGGGCCAAGAGGAGGAGGCAGAGAGCATCTGCAGTGGACACTGTCCAGAACACAACTCCTCCTAAAAATAGATAGACCCTGGAAGGGCACAGCCCTTCCAGGGAATGGGAATGCTTAGTGCTAGGAGCTCAGAGTTCGGCATGATAAAACTTCAAAGTGCACGAGTGCAAGGCACTTTGCTACCCTGTTTCATCCCCATGAGAGCACCTGTGGCATCAGGCTCTGGCTACGAGCACGAGAAGCAACGCACAAAAATCAGCCCAGAACCCAGCATCCCTGCGTGCCAGCCTGCTCTGACCAAAGATCCAGCATCTCCTTGGAAAATGCCCATGCTGACTGCAACACTAATGAGTGCAACGGAGAGCAGACCCCGCACACAGAGCACCTAAACAAGAGCTGTGTGCTGGAAAGGTGCATAGGAAATGTGCATGCACGTGCCTCAGTTTCCCCATCTGCCCAGCTTACCCTCTCTTATTTTCCTCATCCCTCCTGTTCAACTACTAGTTCTTGTGGGAAGAGGCACCCCAGGAATACACCTAGACCACCGTCCCCTTCCAGCATCTGCTAGCAGCATGCAAGCAAACCTCAGTAACCCATCACCAAAATTTGGAGGAATTCTCCCCAGGGCACTGACCTGAGTATGCTGCTTTCTTCTGCAACACCGAGCAGGGACTATAGCTTAGAATAATGGGGAAGTAACTCAGTTCAGTGCTGACAAAGCATCACAAGCCCCAGCGGGGTGGGAGGGGAGGAGGTGTCCTTCCCTCACGCTGCCATGCCTGGTATACATCATGTTTAGGGCCAGGCATACGTCACCGACACAAAATGGACAAATTGGAGGGATTTCAGAAAAACGAGCGACAAAAATGATCAGGGGGCAGAAGGGATTGATTTACAAGGGGAGATTAAAAAAGCTGCGATCAGCCTAGCTGGGCTGAGCAAGTACTGACTGCAAGAAGCAGTTGGATGCTAATCTGCCAACGGGATGAAAACAATCTGGGAAGGAGTAATTTAGCATCTTCACCAGCATTGGGATGAAATGAGAGGGAACTCAGGGGTGAGTGGGCAGGGAAAAAAAATCCCAAACCAACCCCAAAACTCCTCTCCTGTCTCCATGCATGACTGTCTCCATCAAAACACTCAAAGTCCCCAAAACTCACTCTGCCTCGGACAAGGACCCTCAGGAGCAACTGAGCCTGTGCATGCACACACACACACACACACACACACACACACACACACACACACACACACACACACAAACAAAAACACACACACAAACACAGC
>VZTI01005954.1:210993-242288 GCA_013397865.1 Struthidea cinerea
GAAGGAAGGAAGGAAGGAAGGAAGGAAGGAAGGAAGGAAGGAAGGGCCTGTAATGGTTTCCTCATGGACCAGAGCTTTCTCCTCTTGCAAAGGCTGCTGAGGGCACCTGCCAGCTGTGGACTTGCAGAGCAGAGGTGAGGCAGGGAACGTGGATGTAAACAGACAGCAAAATTATCAGGTGGGATCTGGAGGTAGCCGCACCTGTGTTGAGCTGTTGGAAATTAGAGTTAAATTAGAGGAGAAGGAATTGGCACTTCCAGGAAGACTTCTGCGCCTGGAGTCTTGGACATGTTGATGCTTTATGGAGTGCTCCTGGGGGACCTTTCAGCAGTACAGCTCTTGTGTTCTGTACCTTGTCTCTGTCATATATACTCAGGGTTATTCTGTGTCTACACCTGGGGGAGGTCCTGGTTTCACAGCGACCCCCACCAGCCCTTCTGCAGCACTGCCAGACTGCCTTGGATGCAGGACAGGGACCACATTTCCCATTACATGGACAAGGCAGTTCTCCGTGCCAGGCAAAGCACAGGTCAGGCAGAGGATGTGGGAATGATACATTAAATCCCTGCTTATTGACTCTCCACCACCCAGGCAACATCGGTGGGAAGATGCCACTAGCATTAAAGGTTTCTCTTCTGGGAAAAGCCTTTCTCTGCTCGAGCTCCTCTCAGCAAGAAGCAACTCTTGATAAAACTCTTTCAGCAGCGTTGATGGCAGACTGAAGTGAAGCAGCAAACACAACCCCAGCAGGAGACCGTTTAGGTTATTATTTTAATTAATTGCACATGCAGTTAAACTGAAAGAAAAATAGAGACGTGACACCCAATTATTCAAATCAGTTTCTGCCAGTCACACACCGCTGCTGCTACCAAGTCCCAGCACAAAACTCTGCCCTCTGCTATCTCCAGAAATGCCAGATATTTGCATCTCAAGGTTGGTAAGCTATTGTCATGCAAGTTTTCTTGCTGTGCAAAAGGGATGAGGAATTGTAAATCTACCAGTGTGGTCCCACAGAGAATTGCATTTCCTAGAGTCAGTGAATCATTCCCTCCAGTGGCAGTTTCCCCCTAAAATGTCTCGTTCTTCACCAGGCAGCACAGACTGCTCCAGACAAGCTTCCCAGTTATCAAGGAAGACACTGGAAGATGCAGCTCCAAAGCCAGAAAGACCCAGTGAGAACAATAGGCACTGGGCTCCTGAAGGGAAACATCTTCAAAAGCAATGTCCATCTCCAAGGAGATGCTAAACCAGCTCCAATCACTTGGAACAATTTCAGGAAGTTAAAGCAGAGTGATTCAGGCTGCGAAAACTTTCAGTTTTCTTCTGTACTGACCAGAAGTATGAAAATGAGACTGTCAGGCTTTTCAGGACTGGGGCTCTTGAATATGATTTCCCCTCGGGAGCAGGCATTGCTGGTATTTGCAGCTGCCAGTTCCTGTTCTCCCACCATGAGGGCAGACATGCCTGTTTCTGTCTGCAATGCCAGGCACAAATCCCTCTTCATCCCCAAGAAGCAGCCCTGAGGCTGTGATCTCCAAATGGGCTCTCAGCGTGCAGAAACAGGGTGGTTTCCTGATTTCCTGACACACACTTCCCCCAAAGCAAAGGCTCAGTGAGATCCCTCATGATGTCTCTGCTGGAGAAATATCAGATATTTCAGTAGAAAGGAGAACTCCCATCTCTGGTCACCTCTGACACATCTGTGAATCCCAGCCAGGCCATCTATGAGGGTGCTCATCCCAGCCCAGCTCAGCTCTGCAGCTTCTCAGGGCCCCTTGTGCCATGACCCCTAATACGCAGTGGAGATGAGAGCTGCACCAGCAGAACTGGGCAGCCCCAGTCCCCAGGGCACCTGTTTCCTCAAAAGGGAAGGTGAGTAGGTAATTTACCTGATTTTATTCTCTTTTTAAAGATCAAACTGTGACAATGTGGTGATCTGCCTGTGCTTCTGCACCACTGGCTTGGTGGGACAGAGGCCAGGCTCCCCCCTATGCTTGTGTATCAGCTACTTCTTCACTCCCCCAGTCTAGCTGATTAACAAGTCCAATTAAACTTCGAGCCACACTTCCCCATTTGCATTTCCCTTTAAAGTTTGCTCTTTCTATTTGAGACCTGGGAAAGGTTTGATGTGTCCCAAAAAAGTTGGGTATTTTTTTTTCCAACTGTGTCAGTTAGTTTGATAGAAGATGTTAAATTTCCCTAGAATTCCGGTCCTGCCTAGATGCTCGAATTGCCACACCACCCTATTCGTAAGTATGCAGGTAATTTTCTTGTTGCCTGAATGTGAAAGCTGTCCCTGCCCATGGGAGGCTGGTTGGAACTGGATGATCTCTAAGGCCCTTTCCATCCCAAACCACTCTGTGATTCTATTCACAGTTATTTCCTCTGCCTCCACCCACTGTCTCACCCCATGGTTTCACTGTGAGCCCTTCAGAGCAGACGCTCTCCCTGGGCTGAGCTGTGCAGAGACAGGAGAACCATTTTCACCACTCCTGCTTTAGAAACGGATGGAGTTAATTAACATCATCCACCTTCTCCAGCAAGGCCAGCTGCAGCAGTGCAGACTGGGGATCTCCTGCAGCCTTGCAGGGCACATTCTTAGCTGCCAGTTCTGCCCAGGCACATTGGGAGGGAGAGCTGATGGAGAGGCACAGCTCCTGTCTCCACGCTGTGGACACCAGCCTGTGAGCTGAGCAGCCCAGCACAGTTTGCCCCAGCAAGAACGATGCTGTTGCTGGGGCTGGGGGTGACGCCGGCTCCAGGGGGGCCCTGCCAGCTGCTGAACAGGTAACACATCATCAAAGCATCATTTCGCAGCAAGCAGATTGTAGGAGAGGCTTTGATCACTGACTGTTTGTTCTCAGGCCCCACACTCCTCCTTTACTGTTACAGAGATATTTTTAAAGATTGTGATGTTTTGTTTTTCAATCAGTGCCATCCTGAAGTGGTGCTAACACCTTTCCTTCCCACGGAGCTGGGACTCAGGTCCTGCCCCACCCCACTCCAGCTTTGTAGGGACAGTTTCCCCCAGTCCTAGATTTAACCTGCCAATCTGGTGACTTGCTTTAGGGAGAAAAACAGGCTAAGGACAGAATGTCTCCTGCAGCCTTCACTGGAGTGATTATCATTAAAAACAATACCTCCCCAAACCACCCCACCACTACAGACACAGGTAACCCTGCTTTCCTCAGTGCCTCATTGAATTAAAAAAGATTAGAAAAAATTAGAAACTCTTGTAGCCCTCATACACCGTCTGTGTCACCAGTGTTGGGTGTTGGACAGAAGGGAGAGATTTTTGGAAGCTGAAGGGCTTCTTGCAGCCTTGAGGCAACTCTTGAAGTCTGCAGCTGCCCTGCAGCAGCCAGGCTTTGGCTCCACGCTGCTGCCTGCACAATAAGGACCTTCCCCAAGGAACCATGACCCCCAGACTCACCACGCTGCAGGGACAAGCGCAGTACCAGCCTGGGATGCTCAGGTTTGTGTACACCCTGAGCCGGAGGCAGGTCTGCAGCAGTTAGTGTGCAATGTGAATCCAAAGTCAGTCGTGTCTTCAAAAGATGCTTTTTTCCTTCTTAGAGTGCTGGGGGTAGTGCTCAGGTCTGGAAACTTCAGAAGTCACTCCATATCTGCTTTCGTTTCAGCTTGTGATTTTTTACAGAGCAAAACAGCCCTTCCCTGTCTCCTGTTGAGGTTTCACGTGTACCAGGGATATTTCCAGACCCCTGGACATCACTATGGGACTGAGCAGTGACCTCCAGCCCAGGCTTGCCTGTCTTCCTCATCTTCCTCAGCACCCAGAACACACTGTAGCACATGTATTGAAGCAGCATTTCTGCTTGTGAGGGCTTGGAAAAGTTTGCTTGCAACGTTGCTCAAATCAACAACAGCACCAAAAGAAAAGAAAAAAAAATAGCCAACAAACAACCCAACAAACAAACGCCAGCTTTAATTGCAGACTTACTACAGGGGGAAAAAAAAAAAAAAAAAAAAAAAAAAAAAGAGAAGCTCTTCTAGGTCTGGCCAATTTTCTCCTGCCTTTTCCAGAAAGTAGGTGACTGGTATCAGGGAGCCCAGCAAAGCTGGTAAAATTCCAGCCCCTGCCACAAGGAAGCTCTCCCAGATTCTGAGCAGGGAGCAGTGGAAGGAGCCCGTTCCTCACAGAGGAGATGGTCCTGATGGAAAGATGGCCCCGAGCAAGGGCAGGCTTGGCTTGGGACGATGCCTGCGGACGGCTCAGATTTGTTTGCAACAAGCAAATTTTCCAAAACAAAAGAAGAAGCTGTTTCAATAGAATCCAAACCTTTTGCCAGAAAGGTATCATTTTGGTAACATATTTAGGGGAAACCATTCAACTTAAGGATTTAGATTTGTACTTTATATTCTATTGCGATTTGCTCACAGTATGTTATGTAATATATATCACACACCCAATTTGCATGCTGAATTTTAATATAACAAAAATGCTGAGAAAGTGTCGCTTCAATTTTCCAGAACAGCCCTGAGGAATGTTTGCTTGACCAGAAATTTACATTTTTCATTCCTGTTTGGGACAACAACAACAAAGAGGTCGATATTTCCCATGAAACAGGACTCTGAGGCTCCGACCTGCTCTCCTAGACAGTCTGGGGAGAGCAACTTTAAAGGCAGGGCAGGCGAAATACTTTTGATGCTTTCTGTTCTCTGTCCCGTCCTGCACCGTAACAACCGACGTCTTCAAACGAAACAGCTCCTCGAAGTCGCAGGAAGAGCAAAAACCCTGGACCAGACCCGCCGTGCCCCGAAACCATTCCTCTTCAGAGAGCACTCCCTCTGGGCGAATGAACTTCAAATAAGTCCTCCCTCTCTCCCCCTCCAAAGAAGCCCTAATGACACCTTGTCCGTGAACTTAATGTGTTTTAAACTATCTCCATGCCTGGCCACATACTTGGAATGTCCCCTAAGGACTGCTAAAAAGTCACAAGCAGGAAAAAAAAAAAAAAAGACAAAAGCTTCAGTCTGGGTCCCTGGGCTCCCACCCCCGTGGAGGGGAGGGTTTGCCTGTGCTCAGCGTTACCTTTTGCACACCCAGACGAAGCTCCTGGTAGATGGAGCCGGGCATGAAAGCAGCTCTGGGACATCAGGCTGTGTTTGAACTTTTCACCATTTTCTCCCCCCCCTCCCCTCCACCACCATCTTGAGGGGGAATTTTTTTCTTTTTGGTTTCAAAAAGCCCTTCAGGAAATGATTTAGGAGCAGAGAGCATGGTCAGCTAATGGGCTGCAGCTGAGGCAACGTGGGGTTATGCTCCTGTCCCGTCCCTGTGACGGCTCTGTGCGCACGGGGACTCTGCCCCTGCACATGCATGTGCCCTGCACGCCTGGCACATCCCAGATCCTTGGGCAGGCAGACCTGGAAACCCTTTGGAAAATAATCAAAATCCCCAAACCCTGCACAGCAGCTGCCATCCACGTGAGCTGTTGACAAACAGGGACTAAACAACTTGTGCTCTTCCCCCTCCAGCACTTGCCATGTGTCCCTGTGTACATCGCCGTGCTCAGTGCGCTCCCGAGTGCCCCTGCAACAGCAAACCAGCTCTTGCTGCCCAGAATGCTGTGTATTTCCTGCATCCCCAAGCTCTAGGCAGAGCTGTGGGTTGATAACAGGGAGATTTTGGGACTGGGACTATTTACAACTTCCCCTCTGTGGGTTGTCTTCCCCCAGAAAAGCAAGCCAGGCTTCAAACATGAGCAGCACAACAGCAGCCTCTGCCAAGTGCCATCTGTCTGGGAAGTGCAACGGCTCTTGGAGTCACAGATTGCCCTGAGTTTCTCCCTGCCCCTCCACAACTTGTGCCTGGAATTATTGTCCTTATTTCCCCACCGATTTTAGAGAGGCAAACTCCATTTTGCATCAGGGTGGTGAAAAAAAAACACAAACCTTTTGTGGGGGATAATGGTTGAGATACCCCCTCCCAAGACAGCGCACTTTTCTTGCAGAGCACCACCCTCCCTGCCTGTTAGTTGCCAAGATGACTGTGGCACAGGTGGGGGGCAGGACACAGGGCAGAGATGTGTTGCTGCTGGGAGGACAAGAGGATAGGAGATGCCTGAACAGGTTCCTGAGTTTTCCGTCATGCTTAGTAGATGAAGGTGTCTCCTGCCAGGAAGAAAACATCTCCTGAGGTTTCCAAAGTGCCACTCAGATGACAGTGCACAGAGAGACACCTAAATACATATGAAAACCAGTTGTACCTCGCCTGTTACTCCTAGAAATTATTTGGTTTGAGCCTACCTAGTAAAGAAAGGAAGCCAAAACTATGCCTGGCCATTCAAATCCTGGCACTTCCCACCTGGATCTCCCTAGCTTTAGGTTTGTCTTGGGTGGAGAGGCTGGGTGACTGCCCTTAATGTTGGCAGCAGCCAAGAAGTGATGAGCCTGCTCTCCAAGGCTGCTGTCACCAACATGGGCAAAACTGGAAGTGAGTGATCCATGGGGTAAAGGACAGCCTGGACAATGCAGAGACCTTGACCAGCATCCTGCAGCACTCAGCACTGTTACAGAGCATCCCAGACCTCCCTGGTGGCCCTGATCCCTTGGGCTTTCCATATTTACTGCAGACACAGCCCGACAGACATGGATTTCAGCTTCCTTCACAATCTTTCAAGCTTCCAATTAGTAACTGAAGAATTCTCAGGATTAAGGCAGGCAACCACACAAGCCCTTGGGTAATTTTGCCACCAGCTAAAAAAAAAAAAAAAAAACACAAACCAAGAAAACCTAAAAATCCAGAAAATATTCATGAGAAAAACTGCAAACAATTCTGTTGCCCTTTAGAAAAGCCTTGCCATTTCCTAGCTAGCTCATCCCAGACGCTGCAGGAATCAAACTGATCCACAGAACAGGGTTGTCTGGGGTTGTCTCTGGAGCAGGTCACCCTCCACCCCCAAAGCGTGGAGCTTCTGCCAGCAGGCAGCGAGGGCTACAGGGCAGGGGACAGGAGGGCAAGGGCACGTCCATATGTGGGGGAGATGAATGATGCTTAGGCAAGTGTTTGGCTCCTGTTTCCTGTTTTCTAGAGCTCTGGGGGCTGTGCATGGTACCTCTGAGACAGGGGTGCTGCTGGATGGTGGCCGAGGACCGAACTCTGGGATGTCCGTGGGGTGGGGAGATGGAGGCACAGACCAGAGGGGAGCACCACGGGGCTGAACGGGTGTCGTGGGGGCTGTGACCACCCAGGGAGGGCACGCACCACCTGCATGCCTGCCCCTTTTTGGTGTCGGCTGCTTTCTTCTCTGCCTTCCCTGGTTCTTTTTCACCAAATTAAATTAACATTGTCTCCCACTGGCTTGCCACGGGCAACTTTTTATTTATTTTCTTCCAATATGCCAGCAGGGAAGACTTCTTAAAGTTGCCCAATTTTCTTACCCTGGTCTGGTATCCACCCAGCCCTGTGCTAATTAACAAAACATTGCTGTTGATGCATGTGACCCCCTCAGTGGGTTGAGGGGCAGAGGCACCACTGGAGTCAGACCTTACTCCTGCTTATCTGTCCCTCCTCCTTGGAGAAAGAAGCCAGGTCTCGATGTGGAGGGGTAGGACTGCCACCCCTGCCCTCCTGCACACCCACTCCCTCCCCATGCTCAGCTCCTTGGCAGGAGCTCACAGAGCTTCTCCAGGCTGCACAAGCAGCAATGGGGAAAAAAAAAAGAAAGTTGGGCTGGTTTTATTTTTTTTTATATAATTTTAAAATTATGCTTTTAATTTTTTTTCAAACTAAAAATACCCTCTTGTTTTAAAGTTTCCAAGCACGATGCCCTGAAGAAGCAAGAATGACAGATGCTGCCGAGTACAGATGTTTTGCTTCCTTTTTTTAATTTTAATTAGTAATATTTTCCACACCAAAACTCACAGATGGCTATTCGTGTCGCTGCGACTGGATCAGGTCAGGACCAGAATGACCTGCTGGGGACATGGCCTAACCACTCTGCAGCACGGTGGTTATATTTAGGCAGGACTTTGTCTCTGCCTTATTAACCTATTAGTTGGCATTGCCTCTGTGGGCACAACTGGGCTGCCCTCATCCTCGTCCCCGAGGCATCCTGTTTCCTTTCACTGCAGGTCTTCTCGACAGCCATCTCCCCCAACACCTCAGCAATCAAATGCCTGAGCTCACCCCACCATACAGCTCTTCCCACAGCCCTGCCTCCACCCTCCCATGCGCTCCCATCCAAGCTATTGGGGGGGGGGGGGGTTTGAGAATTCATAATTTTAAATCAGTCCATTTGCCTTCGGGTGTCACATGCGGAGTTGTGCTTCTCTAGGACAACATTTCAAGGCATGGCAATCGTGCAGAGATGGGCTCTGGGTAGCAGTGGGTGAGATGTTACCACAAGGATGGCTGGGGACAGCACTGGGGAGGGGAAATCACCGTCTCGTTCTTCCCTGGGCTCCTACATCTGCCTTGCAGGGCAGTGGTGACTTCTCAGCACGTTTCTTGCTTCCCTGTGGGACTGTTTGCTCCAAGAAGCCCTGATGGAGAGCCACCTTCCTGCAGGGAGCATCGCAATCCCTGTGTCACTGCCTCCTGGCACACCCACACGCGCGAGCTGACCCGTGCAGAGGATTTGCTGCTTCCCAGGGAGGGGAAAAACACAGGGGCAACATCAACTGATTTCCAGCTCTGTCCTGCTGGGAAGGTTCATGCAGGCAGTCTGGAGCAGTGATGGGTGAAACGCAGTTGTGGGGAATGCAGGCATGGCAGGAAGAGAGGGCAGGCTCTGCAGCATCTACTTATTTATATTATACAGCAGGTGTTTGTCAGGAGTCATTCACGCTGCTCCATCAGCCTATGGAAGAAAGGCTGTGTTAAAAGGCTTCCTTAGGCTTTCCTTTGCTCTGAACAAAGCATTGCTGCACAGTAAAAAATCATGGGGGAGCAGACACCTGTGTGTGAAATGTCAGCTTGGTGAACTGTGGTGATGGAAATTGCAAAGCAAGAGGCAGGAATTATTAGGAAGGATCTGCCACGCCTGGCACACATGTTACAGTGTGGAACAGAGCCACTACGCCTTTGCCTGGGGCACAGGGTGTTCCTCTGTTCCTTGTCTTCCATCGAGATGAAGCTGGAAAAGGTCTAGAGGGTCCTGGCAAAGATGAACAGGAGGATGGTTTCCAGGTCGGGAGCAGTTACCCAGGCTGGGGCCCTTCTGCAGCACAAAGGGTGACTGGAGGAGGGATGAAGCAGCATGGGATGGATTACCTGGGGGTGTGACATTTACCCCGACAGAGCACCCCATCTGCACTGCTTGTGGAGCCATGGGCAGGTCTCTGCAGTGGAACAAACCCAAATTCCCCAGCACAGGCCATCTCTGCTGTGGCAGCTCATATGCACCTGGACGCTCACCTTCTCCTGCATCTCTGATGGAGATGTCAAGGACCATCAGCAACCGAGCACAGCCCAGAACCAGCATCAGAGAGGGAATGGTCAGAAGCAGGGAAGGGCTAACGTGAGGCTGGGAATAGAAAGAAGGAAAAGGTTTTGCTCACGGGGATGCTGAATATCACAGTCTGAAAGAGCCCAGGGCTTCTGCAGCTCAGGAACAATATATGCCTAATGAATGCTAAGAAATCAGCCCTAATTGCAGAGCTCTGAATCTTCCTCTCTAAGGTGTGACATGAATTACAAGACATCAAAGCAGAGCACAGAAGACAACCCAGTTTCTTAGTTCTGGGCAGGTATGTTAGCCCCTAGACCTCTCCTAAAGCCACTGGCTGATTAACAAGGCTCATTCGTCTTCTGAAGAGGCTGGTGAGAAGTCAAACCAAGCACAGCCATCAGCCATGGCCCCAGACGAACACCAGGGCTAGGGCTGTATCATCCACCTGGGGACTCTCGAGCTGTTTGGGCTGGACTACAACTGGGGACTTAAAAAACAAAAAAAAGGGACAAGAGGAAAACCTCAACAGGCAGCCAGACTGGGAAGGACTGGGTTTAACTGTTGTGGCACCTACAGGAGCTTCCAGCTCTCCTGTGTGGATATCCTGAGGTAACTCCAGTGATACCTCGGGGAGAGACAACTTGCAGGAGAGCCTGCCAGGTGGCTGTAAGGCGGTGAACCTTCGCTGGCAGCAGCCCTGATTAATGTCACTAAATGGAGCAGAAATCCTCTGCCTTCCCCAGGCCGCGGAGTTTCGTCTAATAGACCCCAAGTGCTCCAAAGCCCAGCCAGGTTTACGTTGCGGGGATACGGCTGTCTGCCTTTTATTGTGTTTTGCTGTGCTATCCCATTATACTGCACAATAAAACACCGGCTTCCTCCACTCATTAGCCATTTGCTTGCGCTTGAGGTGCACTGAGCGTTCTCACGTGCCTGTGAAGGGAGGCGTAATCTGCTCCTTGGGAGTCCCTCACCTCCCTGCAGACCCTCTGCCTGCCTCAGAAGTGTGGCCACAGCCTCTGCATGTGCCTGTGTGTCTGTGCCCAGCTGCTCGTACGGCCACAGCAGCGTCACGTAAACACTGCTCTGGAAGTTACATTCCTCAGGTCAAGCTGGCAAAAGCTGGGGAGAAGGAAATCCGTGGTTATCTGGGTTAACCTTAGTTTACCTCCTTCGGGCACCTACGGCCTAGATTAAATGAGATATGGGGGACCTATGAAAAATGGTGAGTTTGAGTGTCAGTACAGACAGCACAGGTGGGAAGAGGCAGAAATTAAGTGCTCCGGCAACAGCAAAAATGGTGGTTTTTTACTGTACTGCCTTAGATACGGCTTTTCCCTTATAGATTTTGGGGTTTACTCGGTTGATTTTTGCTTTCAACACTTTTATGATGCCTCTTAAATAAAAATAAGGCTATGTTATAGGTGCAGCAGTCCGGCAGCTTATGATGCCCCTTGGGTGCTGGGAGGTAAACGGAGTTAGTGTGGGATTTGGGCAGTGGATGGCAAATCCAGGCAGGGTTTGTACAGACAGGGGCTTTGGCAGGGGAGAGATAGAGCATCCATTTTCCCATACTTTCCTACAGGAATGTGAGTGTAGAGAGAAGAACAGAACCATCTTGGTGCAGGAGGTGACTGGGAGAGGCAGCTGGAGGTACCATAACCCCGCCCAAGACCAGGCTGGGCTTGGCCTTCGCTGCATGGACTGCGATTCAGAGGATGGAGCAGCCCTGTGATCTTGCACACATCTCCTGCCACCTCAGCACATGAAGCAGCACCAGCCTGTGGCCCCCGGTGCAGACTGCAGTTACCCCTGCACGCCTGTGCTGAAGCTCTGCTAAACCTCCCAGCTTGCAAGTGACCTGCCTCCAGCAAGGACCGATAGTTCCCTCTGCTGGGAGGACTGCGAAGAAGTGTCTTTCAGCTCCTTTTCCCATCTGAGGAGGACACAAAAATCAGGTGTCCCATTCCTGGGGCACCCTCACCGCAAGCATCTCCAAGCAAATCCTTCCTCGGGTGTTACTTCCCTCTCTCCGTGTTATCCTGATAACTGTAGAGATGAAAAGACAATCCACAGTTCACATTTAATGATTTTATTTGGTGGTGTTGATTTTTTTATGCCCTTCCCTGTGGCGGAAACAGGCTGTTTCCAGGGAATTTCAGCTTGGTTTTTTCAGTTTCTGGAGCACAGTCTTTGCTGTCATAGTTGCGGAGAAAAGCTGGGCGATGCATTCCTAATATAGCAAAGAGCAAATGCTTCCCGTTTTTTAGATCTTGCAATTCTTTTTTAAGCTGATCTGCAAAATCTGATAACTAAGGAGTTTCAAAAGTTGGATGATATTAACAACCAAACAGAGCATCCGGCAGCTACTCTCCTTTATTTCTGGCTCTCAACAGGTAATTCTCCATTAGTCTGAGGCCTGTGGTTATGTTTCTCAGTCAGATAAAATAGTCTTTTCTGAGTCCTGTCAGCCCGAAATCCCATTAGTTTTATCTGGATGGATTGGTAAGAACATAGGGGATGTTCCTCTTTCCTTGATTCAATAAAGGAGGGACCAAATTAAGAGCAGTGGGTGGAAGAAGAAGAAGAAAGGGTGTGCTGAGGAAGCAGAGGCTTTGTGTCTTCCAGGAGAGACAGCAGCAGGGCTGAGGAGAGTGTCTTCAGACATCCTTAAAAACCAGGTCAGGAACCAGCAGACACATTAATATTTTAACAGCCTAAAGCAAGCCCTGCCCCACCTTGCCCTGCCTAATTTGGGGTGCAGGAATCCTGTGCTGAATTAGTTTATTGCTTGCACCGTGACTCGAATCAGTTATGGTGGCTGCAGTGAGTAGCCTGTAGCTCTGCTGGCTCCGTGTGGCTCCTGCAAATGCAAAGTGATGCACCTGGGGAAGAAACCACAAAGAATCTCACACAGCTGTATCCAACAGACAACAAGCCATTATCCTCCTGAAAGGGAGTTTGGTGTGGACAGCTTTGCAGAAGTCTCAGCCTTCTGTTCATTAGCAGACAAAGATGCAAGCACAAAGTTTTGCCTTATTGGGGGAGGAATGGAGAAGGCACCTGCATGACCACACAGACCACAGTGAAGCTGCATCTTGCAGCCTTTACCTCTGTCTTAGACAAGAAACAGAGCTGGAAACAGTAGAGGAAAGGAAAGGTGACAGGTCTGATCAGACGCACACAACAGCTCCGGACACAAAGTGACTGAATCACTTAGGATTCTGCTGCTCAGAGAAGAAGCTGAATGGAGATGTTGGGAGTAACCTGGCAGGTTAAAAGAAGGTGGCAAATGAAGTATTCCTTTTTGTTGCTGCTTGCAACACGAGGGTGAAGAAGCACCCAGGGAATTCACCAGGCAGTGGGCTTAAAATGAACACAAAGGCATGCTTTCCTGCCACCCATCCTCACACCAACCACCCCACCCCCCAGTTTGCCTTCGAATTGTGGAGCTTGTTGCCGGCAGATCTTGTAGATGACATCGACTTTCATCTGTTTCCAAAAGCGACTGAGCAACATGAGTAAAAGAAAAAAAAATCCCATCAAGAGCTATTAAGGGCAAAGATACCATCTTGAGAGGTGTGGGAGTGGGGAGGCTGTGGCCATATGCGCCTTGTCTCTTGTGTTTCTCACCAAAATTTTCACTAGTGGGAAGTGGCAGAGGGCAGATTTGGGAGGAGGAGCGTGGTTCTGCCCCTTGCTGCCTGTCCTTATGACCTTTGGTATAAATTTGGGGTGGGCAGAAGCAGAGCTAAGCACCTTTTAGACTCCAGGGATGAGAAGAACGGCAGGCAGTAAAAGAACTCAGGTCCGGCCTTACCCCATCTGCATTTCAGCATGGCTCCTTAACAAGATGTGCCATTGCTTTCAGCCCTCTCTGCAGCCAGGAGAGAGAGAGGCACTGTCACAGGGCTGGTGACAAAGGTGACCATAGTGAGGCTCACCAGTGAGCCCCACTACGTTACTATGAAGTGGTCTATCCCCACACTACTGTGCTAGAAAGTTCTCCCTTCACTGAGACCCCACTGGTCACTGGTCCTCTCCCCCCTCCCATCCCTTCTCCCATTGGCCCCTGTTGTGTCACTCAACCTTGCCTCTGCCCCCTAGCCCTCAGACTATTGGCTTCTGATGCTCTGCCCGCCCCGGGACCCTTCGGGATAAAAAATCTCACGCGGGCTTTTGTTCTTGGTTCTTTGCCTCTGTTCCCTTCGAGTGCGTTGGTTCCATTAAACGCCTCGGAACTGCACGCAGAGAACCCCTCTCGTCTCGTCATCCCCAGTTTGTGTGTAGACTGTCTGTGTGAGTGGCTGCTCGTGACTACCTGCGAGGGTGAGATCGTGTGCACGCGTGGGCGCTAGCAGAGTGCCGCCTGAGCGTCTCCACGTGGGACCCTGTGGAAAAAACGCAGCATCGATTCACTGACGCCCTCTCTACGATAACCAGAAGTCCCTGACAGCAGCCAGGAGCATCCACCTCAAACAAAAACAGCAGGACAAGCCTGTAGTAGTGCTTCCCCAGCAAATCATCCCTTCTGGCAGCAATCTGCTGCTCTGGGGCTTCCCCAGCAGTGAGCAGTTCTCTGCTCGCTAACCGCACCGCCAATTTTGTGACTGCAAAAGGCTGCAAGGCCTTTAGTCAGAGACAGACACATGCCTGGCTGCCTGGTGAATCCCTGTGTGCTGTGGTCTCCGCTGATCCATTCCAGCTGAAGGTCTGACTGGGCGTGGAGTTAGCAGTAACATACCATGTCTCATCTCCCATTGCTCCATGTGAGCATGTCGAGGTCCAGGTGAGCGAGTCCAGGTTACTGCTGGAGTTCCACCCCACGGTGCTGAGAGCAAAGATTGGTGCCCAGTGAGGCTCACAGAGCAGCACAAGACCCATACCGCAAGCTCAAGGTCATGAAATCACTTCTATCTGCTGAAAAGTAAAAGCCTGGGAGCTCAGGAGAAAGCTTCATCCTGCCAGGCAGCCAGGGAACAGGCAGCTCTTGCCCAGAGGAGTTTCCTGACTAGGAAGCAGCATCCCTTTGCAGTCTGGGAGACAAAAGAAAGACTAAGACAGTCATTATGCCAAATCCACACACAGTGGCTGTGTCCCAGCCAGAACACAACCCCTCCTGCATGGCGCCAGCCCACACAATAGTATTTGTGTGAAATTCCTGGGACCCTTCACCAGAGACAGCATTTTGTATCCAGGAACATTCAACCTGTTTTTAAACAGAGGCCCGAGCCAAGCCAAACCCCAAGCAGCAAGTCCACCTCACACAGTGTGAAAGAACAAGGGATAACGGTTTTAATGGTTTTAAACTGAAGAAAGGTTGATTTCGATTAGGTATAGGAAAGAAGGTTTTTTACGATGATGGTGGTAGGACAGGGTCCCAGCTTTCCCGGAGAGGTGGTGGATGCCCCATCCCTGGAAACATTCAAGGTCAGGCTGGACAGGGCCCTGAGCAACCTGCTCACGGCTGGGCAGTTGAGCTAGATGGCCTTTAACAGGTTCTTTCTAACCAAAACTCTTCTACAACTCTGTGATTCTGTGGCTTTGTGGTAGTAGAGGACTCTGAAGCCTTACCGTCTCAGATAAAACACAGCTGGGTCTTGATAACCCAAGGACACAAATCCTGACTTTTAGCAGCCTTTATTTCTTTGGATGTTTCCTAGAAACCAGGGGCTTTGCACCCTGTTTCCTCAGCCTTCACTGAGCTCATCAGTCAGGCTGGACTTTGCAGGCACAGGTCTAAGTGCAAGCATGGTCTTAGATCAGCTGAAAGGGAGAGAAAGACAAAGGGAGATGTGATCCCACAGCTCTGGAGACCCCAGAAGTGTGCTGGCTGCCCACTAGCCCTCAGGAACACACAGGCAGAGCCAGCAGCAATAACTCCAGATAGAGAGAAAGCAAGATCTGAACTTCCCCCTCCCTGGCCACATCCCCTGCAATGAAGTCTGTGATTGGATTCCCTCTCTGAGGCATCCCAAGGTTGGAGCTGGGGAAGCAGAGAGCACCCTGGGACACCTGTGTTTGTACCAAGCAGTGCCTGCCCTGCGAAAGGTGATTATGAGGTTGTTCTCAGCTGTGATGACTGCATCACCTCTCTGCTCTCACTTCTGCCTTTCCTATATTTCCCAGAGATAATGATCTCATCTCCTAACTGTTGAAGATCACTCCTTGTCTGCAATTCCCCTCACTGTTCCCCTCCTCTGTTCATTATGGGATAGAAATGTTATCGACCAACAATCACTAGATGTCAAAAAATCTTATCACAGAATCCAGCTGCCAACACAGCCTAAACGTGCTTAGGAAATGTCAGTAAATTACAGCAGAGAGGGAAAGTGAGCAAGGGAGGAAACATTAGGATGAGCAGTGAACTGCAATTAACTGCTCCACATTTGGAAGAAGCAGGAAATGTATGGAGGAAAGCAGAGTTAAGGGGTCATTGATCTCTGTAATTGAGGGGAAACTGAGAAATTGATGGTTTAATGGGGTTCAGCTGAAAGGAATGTGTGCTTCATGGGCCGTACTGGGGCAGAGGGACCGTTGCTGTTGAGCATAGGACCCATCCTAGTTAGGTCACAACACTCAAGGTATTCCTCAGCCTTCCTTGGAAGCAGCTTGTCTGTGTTGTTCAGCTTGATATCTCCCCAGAAAGAACTTCTTGTCCCATGTCCACACGTAGACTGTGTTTTTGCTTTGGCACAGACCTGTGATCGCCTTCTTTCCAAACTGACTGGAGACCAGGCTTTGGGCGTTGGATGGTCATCAAGGCAGATTGGGATCCGCCACCTCTAAGGTTGTGTCCAAGAGCGGCCTGGAGAGGAGTCAGGTCAAGGCTGTTCAGTCTGAGTTTGCCTCCATTTATCCCACAATTCCTTCAGAAAATATCATGGGGAAGATATTGCACAACCATCCCTGGCCCAGCCTTCTGCCCCTGCCCTGGGATTCACTGGGTGGCTGTTTAGCAGTCCTGGGGGTAGGGTGTGAATAACTTGGGGCTCCAAACACACTCAAGCGTTGCCCTTGCAGGTCCACCTGTCTGTCCCAAGAGCATGCAGGGGTCAGCCCTGCAAAGCTCTGGCACAGCTGGACCACAGGTGGAAGCCAGCAGCTTACAGCCACACCACGGTAAAGCAATCCAGTCTCTCCCTCCCTGAGGCAGGATCAAACATCGCTGGAGAAGAACTGTCTTATTCTCTATTTCACATCACCACTGCTTGATTGTTGCCCATACATGTCTCCAAATATTTTGACTCACAGGAGCAGGCCTTAGGCAAAGTAAACTGCCACAAAGATCTGGAGGCTATCCTACAGACCCATCCAGCTTCTCCTTCCTTCTTCCTCCCCCTCTCCATCATCTCGATCTCTCCTTCAAAACTCTTATTCTTAAATCAAGCTTTCAGTCCCAGGGCTGTTTCCATCCCCCAGTCTCCTAATCCGTGCTCCACCTCTCCTGGACACTGCTTTCCACCCTATCTCTGCTTTCCATCTCACACTCCCCATCCTCCTGATTTTCCGTCCTGCACACATCCTCCCTGAGCTGTAAAAGATGCTGCAGTGAACGGAGCGGAGCTGGAATGGAAAACACAAAACACTGCACAAACATGTCTCCATGACCTGGCTGTTCCATGGGAACAGTCTGACCTTGGCTTTAATCCCATGGCAGAGGGAAGATGTTTTAAGGCTCTTTGTACCACTGAGGAAGAAATGCTGACTAGTACAGTTCCCAAGGACAACCACAGGTTATCTCCTGTGACTTCCTTTTCATGCCATGGACGCCAGGTCCCAGTCTGGGAACTACAGCCCTAATGTCCTGCGAGTGTGGGCACCACTCATTCCACTAGGAAGTTGTCAAGGTCAGACTGCTCATCGCCTGCCAGATTAAATGGTCACTTGCAAAATTCACAGGCCCTTTGGAGATGTCAGCCTCTAGTAGTACAAGCTCCTCGCTTGTCTCTGCAGCTCTGCTCAGCTCATGCTTTGCACAGCTGAGGCAGTCACCAAGAGGCACAGACCTGTGTTCCTCCATATGCTCTCTGCCCTGCCTGCAGCTGCTGCACAGCCGGGGGTTGCACAGCCAGAAGCTGTGCCTACAACTCTCCCCATGGCTGCAAAACCACAGCCAGGTCCAGGATCCCCTTTATGGCATGCACAATCTAGGTAAGGATAGGCCAGGTTAATAATTTTCCTTAAATGGACTGGAGGATGAGCAGAGGTTTGTTCTTTTTCCACAGGGTCATTTCCCCACTCTTTGCAATGAGACATTGCCATTTAAGAAATAGCAGATCACATTTATTTGGCGAGCGAGTGCATCCAACAAAGATGCTCAGGGTTTGGAAAAAGATGCTCACCCTCCTCCAGGAGATGATGACATTTCAGTCTTTCTAATTAAGTTTCTGTCCCAGACCAGCAGAATCTGGAAGATATAAATCTCATTTTTCCCCCTTTGTATTAAATTGAATTTAATGTTTGTGTAAGATAAAGAGCTTATAGCCCTGGATATCTTTGTTCTAACTCCCTGTGGACACTGCTTAGGACAGCAGGGTCTTCTCCTTCATGGCCCCTGGTCCTAGGAGTCTCAGCTGCATCTGCTGATAGCCCAGTTAGCTTACAGTGCAACCACCTCCCACTGGGGAATCATGGAGAGACTTAGACTTCTCAACTGGTTTCAGACAGTGACCTGCAGCAGAGGAAAGGAAAAGCATGATTAGCACCACAGAAACTTGTCCTACCTAGGCAGAATGGTCCTTGTGGCTGCAACACCTCTGTTGTTGTGTATGATTTAGAGAAGTGACAGAAGAAAAGCTTAACCTCTAGAAATCAAAATCAACCTCTCCTGAGACAGTTTCTATCTGTAAGTGGTCTGAAATATGTCAAGTATCTAGACACCCAAAGCCTGGACACAAAGCCTGCATGCTGTCCCACCATAAGTGAAGGTGAATCTTCAAAAAAACCCATAGTGACACTGCTTTGAGAAAATTTCCAACAGTCCACTGAAAAACTGCACATGAACCTGCTCCTCAGTGCTGGTAAATGCCATCACCATCCAGTCCTGATTTGCTGACATTTAGATCACCAAGGTCCTGCAAACTTGTGCTGTTTTTTCCCCTGTTCTACTGAGCCCAGCTGGAGCTATAGACCTGCCCTTCTTTCTTTGCTGTGTGCCTGTGAGTGTAAAGGAGCTGGAGGTGATGCTGAAGTATGTTTGCCACAGTGCTGCAAAAAAACGGTGAGAGAATCCTCTGTGGCATCACCCCAGCAGTGGAAGCTGGCCTTGCTCTCGTGGAGACCTGCCCCTGGGTTGTGTTTGTTGTGCTGCACTGAACGTGTGGGGTTTTCAAGTGTAGAGAAGTTGGTCCTGTCTTTTGGCCATGAGGAGAAAAAATACTCAACACCCCAAAACTCTACAGCTTCATCCTTTCCTTCACTCTATCCTGGGGACTGGTGACTGAGAAGCTGCTTGCATCCAACTGGGGCCCTTCTCTGGTTAACTCTGCCCCACAGAAGGAACAGCCTGTCTTCCCACCCACGCAGAGAAGCTCCCTGACCACAGTAGCCTTGGAACCCCATGAAGCTCCTGGTGTGTGAAAGCTGAGCTCAAAACCCTGCTTGGAAACTGCTCCTCTCCTTCCCCAGTGCTGCCTTATCTCCCTGCTCCCTGTGCTTCTGCTGTGACAGTGGAAGGATGAGGTCAGGGAGCCCTGGGAATCTGCCTTCCTCGTCCCCCTCTGCTCTCACCAAGCTTTCCTTGCCCAGTGCAATTACGAAGGTGTCAATGTTCATTTGGCTGGGCCTGCTGTGCAACGAACTCGTGTGGCCCTCGAGGGACTTAAAAGTCAAGACAATTTCCGAAGGAAAGTAGAAGCTTCCGCTTGCAATTTTCTCACTCCTTCCCGTCTGCTCCACTGCAGCGATGGGAGGGCAGGAGGAGAAGGGACACACGAGGTGGCTGAAATACATCAAGCCCAGAAGTTTCATTAACCATGCCCAAGAGTTATTATTCAGACCTTCCTGGTGCTCCAAGACTGCTTTTAGTTGGCTGAAAGCTTTTAAGCGCAGAGCCACTGGATATAGGCCAAATTGTGTGATGGTGATGCTGTCCATGACCTCCTTCGGGCTTCCTGGACTTTTTACCTCCCAGGTGTTCCAACTGACCTGTAAAATCAATATGCTGGGACTGCATATTTAACTGAGTGCTTGTCTTGGGCCAAGGCCTCAAAAGTGTAGATCACAGGTAGGTATTTCTGGCATGAGACAAATGAGAGATGACAATGAAAGGGTGTAAAGATCGGTGCAAGAAGGGAATAAGCTCATGCTGTTCAGTAGAAATAGCATGGTGATAGAATCACAGAATCACAGAATGGTTTGGACTGGCAGGGACATTAAAGATCAACTTGTTCCAAACCTCTGCCTTGGGCAGGGACGTCTTCCACTAATTCAGGTTGCTCAAAGCCCCATCCAGCCTGGCTTTTAACATTTCCAGGGACGGGGTATCCACGACTTCGCAGGGCAACTTGTGCCAGTGTCTCACTATCTCACAGTAAGGAATTTCTTCCTCATGTACAATTTAAACCTGTCCTTGGTCAGTTTAAAGCCATTCCCCCTTGTCCTGTCACTACACACCCTTGCGAAAAGTCCCTCTCCATCTCTCTTGTAGCCTGTTTAGCTATTGGAAGGTGCTCCAAGGTCTCCCTAGAGCCTTCTCTTCTCCAGGCCGAAGTCCCCCTTTTTGCCCCAGGAGCAATCATAGAGTATGGATGCATAGCATGGATGATTCAAAGCACTGCAGACTTTCTCATATGTTTTCCAGTCATCCTGATGTTTGGGCACTTTACTGAGAGTGGCAAGCCCTAGTTCTGTCTGTCCTCTGATTCATTTGTGTCCCATGCAGATATACACGAGACAGGGTTTTCATCTGGTGCCCACTACCTGGTGGCTGTCCTTCTGTGGCTGAACTATTCAATATTCGTCAATATCCACCCTTCATCCAAAACTCTCTGGTCTTGGCTAGTACAGTACTTGTTTGGCTAGCAGGAGTCAAACATTTGACTGGAAGAAAAAGGGTATATATATTTTCATTTTGCAACCCTGTAGTGACAGAGGGTGAAATGGGGGAGAAGGCAGGTTTTCCCATGTCTTGTCCCTAGGATCTGCAAGGCCTTCAGTGACCATTTCCTCTCTAAACCCTTGAAGCTGCTGTGATCCCAGCTGAGCACAAGCTGAGATTGCTGCAGCCATGGGTGCTGCTGGCAAGCAACTGGGGTTGTAATAGATAGCATCTCTGCAAAGACAACTTCAGGCAGAACAAGGGTAGTGCCTGTTGTAATTTCGTATTAATTACTGCTGTAAAAGCAGTACCCAGATGGGATCAAGCCCTCTGAAAAACAAGGGGCGGTGCTTGCTCCATTTGAGTGGCCAGACTTACAGTCTGCCTTGAGACAAAAGGTAACGAGGAGTAATAAGTCTGTAAGAGTTATAAAAGTGAGAGGGGCAGCTCAGCACGGCCCCATATGCCTTTGCTGAAGACATTCAGGGGAGTGAACCCTTTCAGAAGCCAGCCTACGAGTTTGTGCATTCGCCCCGGCCCTTCCCCAGTGGAGAAAATCTCATTTCCCACCACTAATTGATGCACAGAACCACTCAGCTCACTGAAATTACGGAGAAGAAAGGGTTTTGGGGTTTTTTTAATTGGCCATCTATTAGCATTTTTAATTTGCTACATGAGGTAAGTTTCAAAAGGTGCCAGAGGGCAGCTTAAGAAATTAGCTGTTCTTAGCATTTTCTCTTCTTTCTGACTGACTTGGGTCCTCAAAGCCTTAATTAAAACTAGGGAGTGCTTCCAACGCACGACACAGCAGACAGTGCATGACAAGACAAGCTGGAGCCCCCCACAGAGCATCTTGCTTCTCTGGGACTTCTGATGGGAGCAGGAAGCATGAGAGAGCAGAGGCGAGGTGCTCGTCTCGATGTTCCACAGGTGTGGGAGGCACAGGGGCTGTGGAGTGGGACTGCAAGCCCGGGAGATGCTGCAGGAAGCAGAGGTGGATCCGGGGCTGGGTGAGAGGCACAGACAGGCAGCATCACACCCTTGATGGGAGGCTCTTGGGGTCTCTCTCCCCTAGTCCTTGGTGCCAGCTAGAAGGTGAGTAGACTCATTTACGGGAGGAATTTCCCTACTCATCACTCGTCACTGGGAGACATTTCTCCTCCTCCTGATTCCCCGTCATATCCCTTGCTGTCAAGCAGCAAAATCACCAGGGAGTTCAGGATGCCTGGAGGAACAAAAGGATTTTGCACAGCTTTTTGAGCACGCTGTGTAGCAATGTGGGAGAGAACCTTGCTGCAGGTTGGGTCACTTAAAGCCAAATGCTAGGTTAAAGCAAGACTCAATACCATCTTGCAATGATTAGTAAGTTGCCAAAAAATTAAATAAGGGCAGACTCTCAAGATTGTAGGTAATATTTAGCCTCCTCAGCTGCTTCTTACCTTCCTTTCTCCCTTTAGGTCAAGTTGGACACTTCCTCCACTGACTCAGAACAGAATTCCTTTGCCTCAGCTAACCAATGCCACCTTCTTCCCACTGTCTGTCCATGTCGGGCCACACTGCTGCCAACACGTGTCACAGCCACAGCCTTGCTCTTAACCTCTGCCATGTGATTAAAGACAGCAGGCACACCTCTGACTGCTCACCCTGGGCCCCAGCCCGGCACCACCATCTGTACCAAGGCAGGAAAAGGGTAGGAGGCTGGAGAAGCGAAGGACGTGTGCTCCGTCCAGCAGCAGGGAAGTGGCCTGGGGAGAAGCGCTGGGGACCTGTAGCCCAGCCGCAGAGCATAGCAACAGATTTGCTTGTCTCGGGATTTATCTTAGAGAACAAAAATGTGTTTTGGAAGAAGGTTAGGCGTGGAAGTAAATGTTAGCTAAGCCAGGGACAGAAGAGGGACCACCTGCCTTCTGCAGCATGAAGCAGCCATGAACAGATGGGATGCTTTCCTTTGAAGAGAGAGTGGTCACTGTGACCTTGCAGGAATGGGAAACTTGGATCACTTCGCTCCACATGACTCCACCTGTTGAAATCCAAGGACAGAATGTGGCTGGAGCAGCTCAGGGTGTGGATTTACAGGCTCTGGATGGAAGCTGTCCCCAGCTGTCTGTTTGGCTATTGCTGTGTCAGCAAGCAATGTGAGCTGAGGCAGGGCCATCCAGGGCCATCACCCTGTGGTACTGGCTTCATTAACTGTAGCTGAAACTGCGTCTACAAATTGTCTGCAGTGTTAAGGGTTAAGCCCTCCAGGGTTAAGCCCTCCAGTTTGTCTCCTGTCTCAGTTCCTGCCCCTTGACTGCACCTTCAGTGCAGGGACTCAACTAACCCATGCAGGGGACATCCTCACCCCCTTCCCTCACCCTTTAGCTGGCAGCAGTCAGCAAGAGACCACAGTAGGTGAGACTGAAATCCAGGTGCTCCATCAACAAAGCAACCAGAATATTTTGGAGCAACTGGTACCTCTTACAGTACAGAACAGAAGTTGTGCCTCCAGGTGTCACAGCTCAAAACAGTCCCCAGATGGAGACTCCCCTTCTGTCTTGCTTCCTGCCAGGCTTTCACTCAACCTTTCACCTGCACCTGGGTGTTGAATATCTGCACAGAACTGCCACTCTTGCATCGGGTCTGCACAGGAACTCCCCTAAAACTTGCCATTAAAGAGGGGTCAGTAATTTCTCTCTGAGTCCATGCTAGCAGCATGCAAGGGCTGGAGCAGGAGAGATCCACTCTGGGCCGTCTCCATGCTGCATGTGCAGGAACAGGTCAGGATGGCTCTGAAGAAGCTGTGGCTGGTGCTGTCATTAGGCACAAGGCAGCCTGTGCAGTGAGCAGGAGCTTTTGCATATCCTGCAGACCCCGGGAACCATGCTGCACGTAGCCGGGTACCATCTGTTCCTGCCTTCCCCACCGACTGTTCATCCCACTCACATCCATAGGGCTCTTGTTAACACAGCTCTCCACTGATCAAACCCTGCCGTCGTGCTGGGCTCAGTTTTCCTCTTCCTCCTCTGAGGAGTCTTCTGTGGGTTACTCCACCCCAGCTTTAATTAACACCGGGGAGAGAAAGTGAAAACAGCTCTTAGTTGATCAGGCAAGGGACGAGACCTAATAAACCCCAGGAGAGGAAGACTGACTGCAGAAATCAGGGTAGTAAAACCAGAAACCTATGGAGCAAGGCTGGGCTTGGGCTCCGCAGCCAGTTAGTATTCAGCTGGAATGTCACGTTGTTATAGACAATGCATTAACATCAAAGCCACTGGGTAAGTGGTTTTAGTTAAGTGATGTATTTGGTGTTATATTTTTATTGTGTGTTTTCTACACTGTGTTTTTATTTTTATGTTTTCATGTTCGAGTTTTTTGCAAGAATTTAGTGCTGCTGGAAAGCGTTCTATCAACAGCCCCGGAGATTGAAGCTCTTTGTCTATATCCAGAGCAGGCAGCATGCTAGCAGCCTGCTGGCACCACGCTGGCTCTTCGCCTCAATCCCACTCTCAGGGATCACCTTCAGAGATGAGAGAGCAGTACTGTTGGCACTGCCAACAGAGAAGGACAAGGGGATGTGTTTGTGGGGTCCCAACCTTAGAGAAGACACTCTGAAGTCCACTTCAAAGCCCAATTTACCAAAAACCCTCATGGTCCTATGCCCCACTGTGCCAGGGGGAGTCAGGCGTGCCACAATTGGATTTCAGGTTGTTGGGTGTCATGGATGCTTTTGACCTGCAAGCCAAAAGTCTCCTCTAATGGCAGGATTCAGGAAATCTCATCTGCTGCAGAGAAGTGAAGACATCAGTCCCCTTCCTGTAGGACAAAGACCTGTGAAAGAAAAAGTTGAGCTCAAAGTTGGTTGGGTGAAGGGTCAGTGACAGAGTGAAGTCCCCAGTCTCCCCTGGCCCTGCTAAAGGACGCAGGGTGACACGGGTCACTGCTGCTGCTCCCCTTCCTCGCTCCTTTCCTTGCCAACTCGTCAATGGGCTTTCCCCTCGCCCATGAAAAGCTGAATTGACAGGAGAGGAGAGGATTAACCTTTGCCACCCGTGTAGGCTGCTGCGTACAAATATTTCTCTCCAAAGCATCAAGTAATAAATGAGTCTTCATCTTTGTCAAACACCTTGGAGTCCATTTGCCATGTCTCCCCCAAAGGCAGCACAGCAGGGCAAGGCAGTGTGTGAAATACAGGAGGACTATAAATCTCTCCAGCACTGTATGGGCATTTTACAGCTTGCAGTTTTCACTGAGAAGTGGCTGTAAATAATGGAGGGGGATATCTGCCACCTGTCTCCAGGGGAGGATTTATTTGGGTGTAAGTGCTATAGATCTTCATATGTATGCTGCAACTGTAAATAAGCAAAGTTTAAGCAGTGGCTGGGGTCTGTCTTGCTCTCTCTCCCCCCATACTCATTTTCTTTCTATTGTTTCACCTGTTTGTTTCCCTGCTGTTTTTAGGTTACATCTCACTCCTGAGTTGAGCACACGACCGGAGAGTCACTTGAGGAGGAAGTGGGTTGCTGTGATTGAGTACACGTTTTGCTTTCACATTCAGCCCATACAGAGGAATCGAGGGGAAGAGAAGCTGATAGTTAGGATTCAAGACCCGCTGCTGTGTACTCTTCAAATGCTCCTTTGAGTTCTTGGTTCAGGATTTTAATGATGCTGTTATTCTTGTGCAGAAGCATATGGTTTGCTCCAGTCTGTCCTGTGTTGCTGTGTGCTGGCCCCTGTTTCAAGTCGCTTCACTCAGGGACGACTATCTGGAGGGAAGTTAACTCTTCGAAGGCATCGAAGCTGCCAGTCCACAGAGCCCAGGGCATGCACTGGGATGTGGCATGCAGAGCCAAAAGGCTTTGCAGGCAGCTGGCACTGTCAGGACATGCTAGGCTGGTTAAGAGGTCAGCTGTATTCCTCAGGCATTGGGGACAACTTGCAAGGCTAGTCTGGGTTTTTTGTAGCTTCATCTGCAGGGGTGATGGAGGATCCGAAGAAGTCACTGCTGATGGACATAGCAAAGCAGCCCTCAAAGGCACTGCTGATTTCATCCAGCAACCTACAGCCCGGCTGGTTGTTGTCCCCAACAGCCAGGACCCAAGCAGGAGGTGACCTGGTTCTTAGGCTGTGCTTGAGAGCACAGAGGCAGGTCTTGGACATATCTACAGACTGCAAACAGCTGCTCTTGGGCTGCGTTGGAGGAGGAGAAAATGTCCCCTGGTTTTTGCCATTGGGAGGTGGGGTTTGCTGCTGGCAGTGTTGCAAAAAACGCTGTCACCTGAAGCTACCAGTCACTGTCAATCCCATCCAGAAGCATCTTTCTTCCACTCCTGGCTCCGCATGTTCCTCCAGAGACTCCTCGAGCTCTGCTCAAACTCCAGAAAAAGAAATGCATATGTATGGACGGTTATGCATTTTCAGCTCTTGGTAAGCCAGAAAGGAACCAAAAATCATGGCAGGAAAAAAAGTAGTCACCCCAGAGATGCAGGGTGAGGGCAGATCCCTGTCCCTGTCAGCTAGGCACTGCAGACGTGCAATAAGAAGACAGACCCAATTCAAAACAGCTTGTAGCAATCTCTGCGATGCAATATTAAGTAATGCCCTTCCCTTGTCCTTCAATATCTTTATAAATTCTACCCTCTCTTCCCGCCCACACATCGTGTTACAGAAATCAGAGAGGAAACAAAGAGCGAGGACAAGGAGACCGGGCATCCCGCAACAAAGAGCTCTGCGAATTCTTCAGGAGATCCCCATAGTGCGATTAGCATCTCTTTACAGCAACATCATCTCTCCTTCTTTTGTTTCCCCAGAGGAAGATAAAATTGTCACCAAGCACCAAAGAATGAAGCTTGATGAATAATGAAAAGACATTCACCTGCAAACTAAGATGGACTGGCCCCAGACGCTTTTAATTAATGTTTTCAGAAGCTGGGACAAGAAGGAATAACTGGGTTTAGAGCTGTGAGGGGAGTGCAAGGAAACAGGGCTGCCTTAGTGAGAAAGGACAAATGGTACTGGCTGAGGTATGAGCTCACATCCTACTCCCAGGCACACATCCTACTCCCCTCTGCTCACACAGACTCAAAGCGAAAGCATTCTTGGGGTGGAGGGCGTGGGTGGTGAGACAAAGCCCCGCTCCAACGTCACCCCTCTGGGCTCCCACATGGGCTGATCTGACCAGAAGTCCAGGTGAGGAGCTGTGACTTCATCATCTTTGACTTCCTTTCCCATGTCTCAATTCTCAACCAGAAAATACTTCGCGAGTAAGACAACAGGATTGCTATTGCTCATTTTCTTGTGCGTGTCCTTACCTTTTTTCTTTTTCTTTAAAAAAAACAAACAAACAGCAACTCTCAAAAAAATATTTTAGAGGAGGTTGATTTTATGAAATGCTGCTGCTGACCTGAAATTTGCAGGAAGTTTGTGGGCAGTTTGAACTCGGTCCTGTTCCTTCCCAGTGACTTCTCGTATTGATGTTTTCTATAGTGACTCATTGTCCTCATTCAGCATCTCTGACTGACTGAAGCAAAAAGGCTCAATTAGGGAAGGGTTCCTTTATGGGTCTCCTGAAATTACAGCAGTTTAAACTGCTGCCCAGCAACCCAGAGCTAAATTGCAGTGCTTGAGCACCTCAAGTGCTCAATTGCAGTGCTTGAGCAATTGCTGTTTCTCCATTCATATGCCAGAAAATGATGGGTCCAAACAAAGAGAGCTTCCCTGATTGAAGGAGAGTAGGAGATGTGTAGGCAAGCAATGGAAAACCTTAGTAACAGATTCCACCCCTCTCACTTCTAGGAGAGGGATGACTTTTGAACCCCAACTATATCATACTCAGAGTCCTTTAGGGGTGAGTTTAGACAGGTTCCACTCTGGCCCCAGAGGGACAGGCAGTTTAATGAGGTTTGGCCATACTGCATAGGTGAGCAGATACAGCTCTAGGACTGTAGCTAGCTTTCTAGCTCTAGTTTAGGAGGTCCATCTGGAGCTTCTTCACCTGAGTGATCCTCCTGATGCAAACAAGTAGACACAGCATCCCAGAGCTGTCTGTTGATCCATCAGCTTCCCAGTCAATGCTGCTCCTGTCTGGTCGCCGAGACCTCAATTTCATCTTCTGTCTGTGACTGAGGCCTATAAATTGGTTGTATGTGTCTCCTGCTCTTTGTGACCTGGGACTTTCCAGTGTCACTATGCTCCCCAGAGCGAGCTGTTTTGGGAAAGGTTTGGAAAAAGGCAAAAATAGCAAGCGAAGCAATAGAACTGCAGCTGTGTGAGGAGGAACCAAATAAGCTGAGGCTAAGATTTGTCAAACTGATAACCAAAGCGTGAGAAAGGTCTGCAAGATTGCGAGGGGGAAGGAAGGGATGGAGAGAAGCCAGTTGTTTTCTCTTCCTTGCAATGGAGTTAGGAGGCTTCAAATGAAAACTGTACACGGCAGATTGTAGATAAAATAGATCCTTTGAAACAGAACATCATTTGCCTGTGGAACTCACAGAATCACAGGCTGGATAAGACTGACAGGGACCTCTGGAGGTCATTTTATCTAAGCCCTCTGTCCAAGCAGGACCACATAGAGCAGGCTGCCTGTGTCCAGATGTCTTTTGAATATCTGAGGGTGGGGACTCAACCTGTTGCAGTACTTGGTCACCCTCACGGTAACGAAGTGTTCCCTGATGTTCAGGAGGAGCCTTCTGCGTCCCAGTTTGTGCTCCTTGCCTCTGTTCCTGTCGCTGGGTACCACTGGGAAGAGCCTGGCTCTGTTCTCTTTCACCCTCCCGTCAGGTATTTCTGTACATTGATGAGATCCCCTCTCAGTGCTCTCCAGGCTGAACTGTCCCAGCTCCCCCAGCCTTTCCTCACAGGAGACATGATCCAGCCCTTCTGTCAGTCCTTCACTGGATGCTCTCCAATACATCCACATCTCTCCCACAGTGGGCAGCCAAGAACTGGACACGATGCTGCAGCTGTGGCCGCACCAGGGCTGAGCAGAGGGCAGGGATCAGTTCCCTTGACTGCTGGCAATGCCGTGCCTGGTGCAGCTCAGGATCCCGCTGTTCTTTTTTGTTGCAAGGGCACATTGGTGGTTCATGGTCAACTTGTGCCCACCAGGCCCTCCAGGGCCTCTCCTGCTGAGCTGCTGTCCAGTTGGGTGGTCCCTGACATATACTGCTGCACGGGGCTGTTCATCCACAAACTGCATGATATTGACACAACTTAGTGGGAACTAGCAAATAAAAACATGGGCTTGAGAAGGACAGAAAATATGCTGCTGGTTTGGGACATGAACCAGGGGCCTCTCAAGGCACTGATGAGAAAGAACTTGTTTCAGAAACTCAACTCAATCCTTTCCATCATTGAGCAGAGCCTGGTGGGATACTGTTCCTGCCTAAGACTGGGGAACCCCTCTGGAATTCGGTGGTCACTGTCTCCAGGATACCCCATCCCCTACCCTCTTTGAGCCCACAGGTCAGTAACATTTCCACACATCCTTATTTTTCAGCTTTCCTGTCTGGAAAGGACACCACAGGCTGCCATAACTCTGATAGGGAGGTGAGAGCTGGCTTTTCAACTTTTGTTTTCAACTCTTTCTGCCTTAAAATACCTTGAAAAATGTTCAAATAAATTTTTCCACCAGCAGTTTATTTGCTTTTTCTTACAAACCCATATTTATCTACAAAAAAAAAAATAAGTCGAACCTCCCAAACACTTGAAACACAAGAACGTGGGGCTGGCAGGGACTCCCAGACTTGCCAAATCCAGTCCCTGCTGTTGCAGCAACACATCACAACGTCCTTTCAGAGCTGGAGTGTGCTCTCTCTTAAAAGCTATTTGGATTTCTGCCTCCATGGCTCCTACTGGGTGGCTGCCCCAAACCCAATTGCTCTAATGGTTCTAAGCCCTCGACTAATTTCCAGCCTGGTTTATTCATGGCCAGTTTATATACATTTGTTCTCGTGCCAGCACTATCCTTTGGCTGAAACAGCTCTCCTACCCCCATATGCTTACTCCCCAGGCATATTTATAGAAAGCCATCCCCAGGCTTTATTAATACAGCACAGTTATTTGTTTTGCCTGTTGTTTTGCAGAGGATCCAGGCTCCTGATGTGTCCCTACACTTTTAACTCCTCTGGTTCTCAGAACATTGCAAGTCCTCCTTGAGCTTCCCCCCACCCTGTGTGAAGCATAGCATGGAATCCTAAAAGGATTGGTTCCCACTGGGAAATGGGATTTTGGTGTGTGTCCTAAGAGAAATCTCATCCTGTCCCCAGGCCTTTCCCCCTCCTGGTGTTCCTGGAAGGAGCAACAGTGTCTCAGTGAGCACCTCATATAAAACCTTACAGAAAAAGAGCTCCATGATTAGCAACAGCTTCTGTCAACAGAAACAGAATGAGAAGCAATGTCAGGATAAACTGCAATTTATTTGAAAATATGTAAATCTGCTCATTAAATAATTCACATGAATTTTCACACATGAAGCTGATAAAAAAAACCCTTGGCAGCTGTGTGTATCCCCTCTCCATCAAAGCCACACTATTGGCAGCTGCTGTTCTCTTTCATTCTCAGACTTTTCCCTTTCTGTTCTCTGCACTTCAACCTCCTTTTTCTACTCCATCACCTGATACTGGGATTTCCAGAGTCCTCATACCATCAGGCAACATCTTCCGCTCATTTCCCTCTTTTTTAATCTGCAGCCTGCCTAAAATTGTTTCCATCCTTGGTGCACCCTCTCTCAGGATCACCAGGAAATGAGATTCCAATATAACTTGGGCTTTTTTACATCAGCAAGGGAAAGATAAAGACCCCATATCCTGAGGGCTGTTTCTGAGGCACTCTGCTCTTACCGGGTGAGGTGTGTGACCTTTATGCTTCTTTTCTGGGGAGGCTCCCACCAGCTGCAGCTAAGACTCACCCTGAATCCCACCCTGCAGTGTTCCCAGCGTTGTCAGGACCACATCCCAGTGGAGCAGCAGGGCAGAGCACCAGCAAGAGCTGTACACTTTCCCTGAGAAGAAGAACTGTTCCACTGGAAGGAGGATGCAGGTTGTGAATGCCAGCTGATGGGAGGAGGCGCTCAGGGAAAATTCAAAGCAAAGCAGAAGACCAGCAGGTATTAATTTTGTAAGCAAAGCATTTAAGGGAAATGGGGGTATGAGAAGTCACTGAGCTCTCCTTTCTGGGTGATGGGTATTTGAAAGGGATTCCCCTCAGAAACTCCACACAACTGGTTTATTCCTACCTTCAAGTCAATAAGGTTCAGCCCAGTGCTGGACAACTCAGAGGAAACACTCAATTTAATGTGTAGATAAATTTTCCCTCTTCCCTGCTTCAGTAAGGAGTTTCCCAAGTTTCATGCAGTTGGGGCATAGGGAGCTCCACTCTGACAAGAACACTCTCTGTACCTCTGCCCTTTGTTCCCAGCAGTTTCCTGCTGGTACCACATCCATGCAGTCCCCACACAGATGATAGGATGCTGGCAGAACAGGAGCCTGGCCCAGAGCTATTTTCCCATGCCGTGAACATTTTTAAGATTAAAAAAAAAAAAGGGGGGGGGGGGGGGAACCCAAACAAACAAGCAGTCTATTCCAGATTGGGCTAGAACTGGAATAATAATCCTTCAAGACTGGTTTGGCACAGTCAAAGAATTTCGCTACTGTCATTGTCAACTGCTCTGCTCTCGCCTCAAACATTTCTGGTACCCTGGGGTTGCATTTCTAAGTAAGCACTGAAAGAAGTCAGAGACCCTTAGTATTACAATTCCAAAAGGTATTGGGAACAATTACTTTTAGAGTTGGGAAATCCATCAATCCCAACCATTCCCCAAGGCAAGTTTTGGTATTGAGAAATCAGATTTTTTTTTTTTT
>VZTI01005954.1:242315-348582 GCA_013397865.1 Struthidea cinerea
TTTGATGGAGGGAAAAATCATAAGATTTCCCAAACATCTCCAAACCGATCCCCTTGAGCCAGAGGATTTCACGGTGCTGTTTCCGTGTCTTTTGGCAGTGAGAGGCAGCCATGGGCAATGAAATGGATAAGCAAAATAAGAGACAGTTCTGGGATCAGATATCGCTTGGCTGGGCCACTCCAAACACCCCAGATTTGTTTTTTTATGAGGCCCTGTATAGCTGGGCTATTTCTCTGCTGGCACCTGGCTCTGACAATATGTTATTTTCATACTCAGATCACCACAGCATTGATAACCTCATGGGGAGCAGAGATAGATCTCTGCTTAGTAGATCTTCCTTCATTCTCAGCAGGTATTTTCCCATCTGCCCTTTTACCTGTCAGTTCTGATGGTGGAGCATGAAGTAAAGAGGCTTTTCTTCTTTCTTTTTCTATTTTCTTTTTTTTTCTTTTCTTTTCCTTTTTTTTTTTCCTTTTTCTTTTTTTTTTTTNNNNTTTTTTTTTTTTTTTTTTTTTTTTTTTGGTGCCATTTATAAATTTTACTGAGTAAAGCAAGGCATGCTCCATAAATCAGACTGCAAGTTAGAGAGTTACACTGCGGAGTATGCAGCGGGATGAGGCACCAGCTGTTCTCTGCAGATGATAAAGCTGTAAATACAACGCTGGTTTAAGGCGGCAGACCCCAGCTCGTGGCACCCTGTGCCTTTGCACACCCTGTGTTTCACAACAGCTTCTCCAAATTATTTGAAAGAGCCCCACCAGGATGGGCTGCCAGGTCTGTGCCAGTCACCTGCGTGGGCGTGCAAGGGCTGGAAAACAGGTTCAGACCTTCTTGAAGGTCACAGCAATCAAATACCATGCCTGGATTCATTCAGTATGCAGCAGGGAGCAGGAGCAGACTCCACTCCTCTTTTATAGGACCTTGAGTTGTTTGATGTAAGGCCGCATGCAAATCACTGCCCAAGGATGTGTTTGTCATATAATTAATATTAGCTCCCACCCTGGAGCACACTTCTGTCAACACAGAATAAATATTCCCCATTAGGAGGGGGGTTGGTTGGGGTGATCAGGGCTTGAAGCACTTGGATAGCTCTGTGCTAGCCATCAAGGATCACTTCCCTGGTGCTCCAAGGGAACTGGTGAGCTAGAAGGTTGCTCATTTTTATTTCCAAGAGTTTTTGGCTTGGTTTGTTTTTCTGGTTTGTTTGTGTCGGTTTGGGGTTTCTTGGGTTTTCTGGGTTTTTTTAAATGATTTAACTCAGTTTTCCCTTTGGAAGTGGCCTCTCCCTTCCCCAAGACATGACTGGAAGCCCATCATCCAGAGATTTCCAGCACAGTTATGGACACGTAGGAGAATGAAGAGGCTCATAGCAAGTCTGGTTCTGAACCCATACATGAGCCCACAGTCTGGTGTTACAGCAAGAGACGGGTATTTATATATATTTTAATAGGGTGGAGATAAATAGTGCATTCATTGGAAAACATATGTGGAGAGAGGGTGTAATGAATTTTCAGATTAAACTTGGCAAGTGTTTTCAAGCTAAAGAGGAGATGTTTAATCACATTTTCTTGCAGAGAAGGCTGAACACTGGGTTTCAGCACAATTTTTAAATGAAATGTCTCCATTTTTTCCAGCAATGCTTGTGTTTGTCAGCCTGACGATGTGCCGAAGGGGCTTAGCAAGGGATCTCAATAACCAGCTGAAACACTCTGGCAGAGCCTCCACTGAGTTTCTGAGCTTTAGTACTTTCTGATCAAGAGAAATGCTGAATAGGCCAAGAAGCAGCAAGGTTTGGCTCTGCTCAGCAACACCTCCACCCACGCCACACTGGGCACCATCCCCTGCCTGAACCCACAGACATGGGCTGAAAAGCCAAAGGGACACACCGTGGCCCTGCAGGGATGAGACAGGCTGTGGATACACACAGGCTGATGGACTGGGTGCAGAAATTTTGCTCTGTGGGGATGGTGGCACCAGCCAGCTTGGTGACATCCCTGTCCCCACCTTCTCCCCTTTTCCAAGGCTTTGGTTGCAATTGCATTGTGAGGCTCCCAGGAGCTGGCATCTTCTGATGGCAGTAAACACAGAATAATTTGCTGGTGCTCAAACAGAGGCTGCCAAGGTAGCACAGACAAAAAAGGGTTTCATAAAAAGAAGAAAAAAAAAAAATAGCAAGCAAAAAAAAAAATCCTGCATGCACCAAAAAGAAAAAAAAAAAAGAAAAAGAAAAAGATTATGCAAATGCTCTAGAGAAGATGAAAAATTAAGCATTCCAAACTAGCAAATAATTCAGTCTTCTCAGTTGCTATTTTTTTCTCTTTTCTTGCCTGCATGGGATCTGCAATGACATTTTACCACCTGCCTTTCTGAGTTGTCCTTGCACCTTGCCTGCCACGTTTAACCCCTGCAGAGGACACTGGCTCCTGGGGGATGAGGCACGACAAGTTCTCCTTGGCCAGTGTCCTCAGGGACAGGCATCTGCTCCAGCACTGTCTCTGTGCAGATGTGCAGGAGGGCTGCTGTGCCTCCCCTCTGCATTTTGGGGCGCGCAGACCAGCTTCAAGCCACTCAGCAGGAGAGAGGGCACGTGAAGAGCAATAAGCTTCTGGGATATTGCGGTGGGCACCAGGTGGAGGAGAGGAGATCCTTCTAACGTCCCTGTTGACAGAAAGGTCCCGTGGTGTGGTGGTGATACTCACACCTTACAAGGCAAAGGAGAATCCACCCAGCTGCCTCCACCCCGATGTGAGTAGCAGGAGACTCAGCCCTGCTAAAAGCAGGACCCCTGGTTATCTATGTACCACATACAGAGCACTGAGCTTCCGAAGGCTGGGGAGAAGGAAGTTCAGCTGCAAACTCCCATTTTGCAGAAGGGAGATGGAGCCTCTGGTAAAAGATGCCAAGCAGGGGTGTGCCCAGCTCGCAGTGTACTGACCCAGCTTTGCTCTCCCCCTACAGCAGAGGCACTTCGGTGGCGCGGTAGCTTTGACAGGGTGGTCTGTCAGTGCCAGCAGGCAGGAGAAAGCAGCTGTGTTGCTCTTGGCTGAGCTTTTTAACCCCCTCACTTGCAGCCGAACAGCTTCTTCTGATTCAGCGCCCTTAACTCCATCTGCAGCACCCGGAGTTACCCGGCTCAGCTGACACACGGTGCCTTGGCGAGCCAGAACAGTCTGCTCTGGGAGCTCAGCCTGATGGAATCAATGCACACAAGGGACCAGGGAGCAGCAGGAACAAGAGCATGACACCCCAGGATCCTCAGAAAAAATGTTCACTCACACCTCTCCCTTAGCAATACTTTGGGCCATAGAGAAGGAAGCTTAAATGACCTTCAGCACCCCTTGGTGGTCCCCCACTTCCTGGCATGAAACTGTTCCTTGCTATTATCATCGCTGCTCAGCCCTGCCACAGCTGTGTCTCCGTGCATCCATTCATCTTGACTCTGTTCACACAAATCCTTGGGTTGCCAGGTCACTCCCACACCCTGCAGAGCCTTCTCCCTCAGCTCAGCAGCCCCCTGGGACGCCCACCCTGGGTTCCCCCTCTTCAGCCTCTGCCCCTGCAATGAGTGGATTTTGCACAGCAGCTGCTGCACTGGACTCCAGGAGGGTTTGTTTAGAGGGTCTGCAGTGCCTGCACTCATGGTTTAGTGGCGAACACAGAAGTACTGGGTTAACAGTTGAACTTGATGATCCTGAAGGTGTTTTCCAGCCTAAACGATCCTATGAGTCGATGATCCTGAAAAAAATAAAACACTCATTGTAGCACAGCTCTTTTGCACAAAGCAGAGGGAAAGGGAAATTTATGCTGATGACTGGAGAGGAGTGCTCTCAGGAAGAGCTGCTTTTGGCTATCAAACTCCCTCCACAGGAAGATGTCAGAGGACTTGCTGCTAAAATTATTTAAGGGCAGGCTAGACAGCTCACAGTGGTTGTTCATGGAAAATGGTGGTAATGATGGGAAAGCATCCCCTTTTTCTGAAGCCACACGACAACCCCTGTCAGTGAACTGACAGAAAGTAAAATGTCTGTATAGATGCATGTGTTAAACATGGAAATATGTACACACACCTATGTTTAAGCCAGATCACCTAGAGTTCATCATCTGCTTACAGAAGTGGTGCAGAGAGGGGAGAAAGAGCTGCTGGGGGCAGAGGAGGTGGTGAGAGAGGTGTTCACCCCTATGGCTGGTAAGAGAAGTGTTCATGGACTACAGCCTGACAGCTTTGGTTGTACATCCTGAGGACTTCTGTACTACCTGGTACTTTGTCTTCTAGAAGTTGCTAGTGACTGGAGCCTTGTGAAGAATCTCAGCCTGTTTGTTTTATTTATAGTCCTTGTTATTTCGTGGCTGAACTTGGAGATGTGACCCCCAGCAACTGAAAGGCCAGCAGACGAATCAGTAGATCCAGCACCTGCTCAAAACCTCTTCATTTTGTGAGCTTTATCTCATAGTTTCCAAATGTGCAGGCCAGGTTTGCCTAAGGACAGACAGGAGCAAGGCAGTGAGCAGTGCCAAGGAGAGGTGGAGCAGGGGCTGCTGTGGGGCCACACTAGTGCCAACCCAGAGGTGCCAGTGCACCAGACTGGTGCAGCAGCAATTAACACCCAGCAGAATTGCCAGACTCTAATGAATCTGTGCCTGGGTTATAGCATGGACCTTTGTCTGCTGCTGGTCCTGCCCCAGGCTTTATATGGTGTTTGCTGCTTCTCCCTGTGCTGCAGGACTTGCCATGTCCTCAACAATGACAACTTTCAGCGAAAAATAAGAATAGGAAAGAAGGAAGAAGGAGAAATCTGATTGTTGCAACTCGCTTTCATCCTAAGAGGTAACCTTCTAAATGCATCATTGGTGTCATATTTAGCTGTAGATGCTCAGTTTGACACCATTAAAAGCTTCATTGGCTTTGCCATTTTCCACTGGTTTTCAGTCCTCTCTGCTGGTGTTCCTGGGAAACCAGCCTTCTGGAAGTGTGTGTGAAAACCCAGCAGCTGATCAGCCCAGATAATAAGCAGGGAAAAGTTTACAGCTTGCAAGTTCTTCAGGTACAGTAAGCTTCTGTATATGTTCTACGTCAGCCCACACATCCCCCAGAAAAGTGCTGCACTGCTGTGCTTCAGAGGCGGCCTGTGAGACAGGGTATAGTGCAGCAGCTGGGGGATGAATTAAATAAAATGCTAAAAAAAAAAAAAGCGTTCTGGGGCAGTTCTGTTGCACGGTGCCTTGGGGATGAAGCCTTGGTCCCAAGGATCATGTGGCAGGGCTCATTCCAGAGCCTGGGACTGCATCCTTGAAGGAGCTGCAACATGGGTCTCCTGCTTCCAGCTTTGCAGTGGACCCCCCTGCACACATGAAACTTTGTTTTATGCCCTTCGATACGTACAGACATGCCCTTAGTTACTCACATTGCTGGATAATCTATCCAGCATCACTCTGCAGCAGCATGCATCAGGGATGCAGCTGTGGTAGCAGATCAGGTTTTCGAGCTGGGGGCCTGGGCTGTGTTACTGCAGCAGAGAAGAAATGCAGCATCTCCACAAGCCATGACTGTTACACAGTGGCCTCCAGTCCACTGATTCCTGGCCTACAGACAGATCCAGCATCCTTCCAGATGGAGCAGAGGGCTGTGTTAGCTCACGGAGCACGGCTGCCCGGCGGGGCCGGCTCCTGCAGAAAGCTCGGTGGCACTGACACAGAGCAGGCTCCTCGGTGCGGCACACACACAGTGGGAGCAACACACAACGGTGCTGTCTGCCAAGCTGCCCACTCCCCTCTGAAGATGCGAATCTTCAGCCTTCTTCTCCTAGTCTGGGGAAGGTAAAATGTGGCGCCGGCTTCATCCGTGGTGACTAACAGGAAAGAAACACGTCCTGAATGGAAGGGGGGGGAATGTGTACAGGAGGCTTTTCCAGGTAATTGAAACCAGAGCAGCAAAGATCAGAAGTTGTGATGCTGCCTCCTGTTCTCAGCTTTTTCTGGTCTCCCCCATTTCACAGCTTTAAATTTAACTAGCCTCCCATTCCTGTCCCTTGCTCCTCTGCTCTGCAAACCCACTGCTGGTTTCTCTTTCTGTCTGTACCCTGGGTCACATCCAGCCTTGATCACTTTCTCTCAAAGCCCTGCAGGACCTCTGCATGTGCATGTTTTCAAACCCCAACAGTGCAGTGGAGGACCACAGAGAACCGGAAGGAGGGAGGATGTCGCTAGCCTTGGTGTTGGTGTCTTGGGGAGAAGGCGAAGCTGTGCCAAGGTTTCAGAGCAGCTGTGCAAGACAAGTCTTCATGCTCCAGGCATGGTGGAAGCCAGAAGGAAATGCTGGGAATGGCATCCCAGAGCAAACGGGTTTTCTCCAGAGCCCTCCTGCAGCTGATCTCCATGCTGCCCATGTGTGCTCTTAGCCCCTTCCAAAGCTGTGTCTGGGACTTGCATCACCCATGCCCATCAAACCAGCTCTGAAGGTAAAGTCAATGGATACAGCTGAAGAGGTTATCTGAGCCAGGAAACTAGAGAAAGCTCCTGTCAAGGCAAAGAATAAACTCACATCGCTCCCTGTGGTCTTTCCCTCATGGAAAGAGCTGCTGAGGATGCTGGTGGGATTTCTAGCATCCACCACTAAGTAATTTCTTGTAGAGGGTTCTTGAGCTGTTGGGCTCTGTGTCACATTACGGTGAGAACATGTTTCTGCCATCTTTCCCCAGAGACTCTCACTCTCCTGGACCACAGGGGAGCTATCTCGTTCACCCCACACAGATAGCTTTCCTTAAGGTGTTTCCCACTGTGAGCTCCTTGTGGAACCAGTGCCCACAACGTGCCTTGTCCCACTCTGCCAGCTCTGCTCCCAGAATACAGCACAGGAGCAGTGATTCCCTGAGTCACTTTGCCAGCCCGTTCCTGGTAAGCAAACAGGAAAGACACAGAGACAAATCATTGGAAACTCAAGCCCCTGGGAAGGGTTGTTTGGAGTTTTTATTTTTTCACCACGGAATCCACCTAGGTCTATGATTGTCAGCTTATTATGCAATGCTGCACAGATATAAAAATACAAATACTTCTTTACATACAGGGATCAGAAGAACTCAAGACTATCAGAACAATTTTATTAAGTCAGATCAAAGCCCAGATATCTCAGCATTCTCATAAAAGTGCATGTGTGAGGCAGGCCTAATATCATGGCATGCAGTTATGATCCTCCCCTCCTGCATCCTTCCCATGCTACAAATATTAGGGAATTATAGGCTTGATCCTTATTGGATTTCTCTTTCGTGAATTCATTCAGTCTCACCTTGGACCCAGATAAACTTTTAGCAGCCACAGCACCCTCTGGCAAGGAGCTGCCCAGGTAAATGAAGACCCATCAACTCCGATTTGGTTTGAATCTGTTCAGCGCAGCTTTCTTTGATGCACTGCAGCTTTTGAGCTGTAAGAGATGTGCAGACAGAGCCCAGGTCCGAAGGTTTTGCCCTTATAGCCTCGTGCAAGGTTTGTTGTTTCTGCTGGGTGCAGAGCCCAGAACATTAGAGACCTGGGGCCATTCCCGTAATACAACCAGAGCAAAATGCTCTGCCTTTGTTCCTGCTCACTGCAATAGACTCCATCTCTGCTGCTCATTGTTTTAGGACTTTTCTATTAATAGCAGAAACAGACATGCCATTTCAATAATTCTATTCAAATTAATGCCTTTCATTATACTCCAAACACAACATCAAAGGCTTAGATTGCACCCTGGCCCTTTGTGAGACAGAAGGAGTTCTGGTATAAAGATTTCCATCAGAATAGACGTTTGATGGAAGAAAGCTTTTTTGTCCATCAGGAAAGATAAGTTTCTTAATGGGATTAGAGGCTTTGGTTCTTGTGGATGAGTGACTGCAGCCTAGGAGGTCCTTTCCACTGGCAAATTTTGTCCCACAACTCACTGCAAGGGAGACATTTCACATTGGGGTATTTTATTTTTACTCACTTTTAGTCTGTGAGAGTAAGGGCTGTTTTCCCAGGACTGCCAGGTGCTGGTGTTGGCTGGCAAGACATAGGGACCATGGTGTGTCTTGGAGAGAGCTGGGACTGTACATCTCTGATTGCCAGGAAGATAAGCTCAGAGAAAACTGTCTGCAAAGTTCCCTTTGCAGGCTCTGCCAGACACCCTTCCTCACTAGCAGACACAGCCAGTAAAGAAAGAGGGTCAAGAACAAGCACAGTGGAGGGGTTCCTCTCCTGGGGTGTTGGAGATGGAGGTTGTAGGGCTGTATGTACCCGTGACTCTGTCCATGACCCTTTGCCTTCCAGCAAGAGAAGCGCGGGGGGATTTGGGATCATTTACGTGGTCCCTCCACCTCTTGGATTAGGCACGTAGAGGGAGGGGTGGCTCGGTAGTTGTGTGTGCATTTCCTCCTGGGTCACCTGCAGCGGCGGAGCCATCCACCTCAGGCTCGCTCTGCAGAGAGTGCAAAATATAAGAAATTGGGTCCTCAGAGCATGGCCAGGGCTGGATCTTGTCTTGTTGTGGCACCACACTGCAGTTTCTTTTACCATCTCAGACTCCATCCTCCAGATGCACCATCACTGACCCAGACCCTCACACCCACAGCCCTGTACTCTGCCAAACAGGTGGGATGTACTCCACCCCAGCCAGGACTGATCCCTGGAAATGCTGACACCTCCGTGGGCTTCTGCTTCTCTATGCACACCTTTTCATATGCAAATCAGCACTAAATGTCCATGTAAGTCGAGGAAGAAACTATATCTCTGTTCATTCCAGGGAATGGGCTCACACATACCTGGTGAGTACTAAATTCTGTTTTTCGTATTTTGCTGTTTACTCTTCACCAGGAACCTTTGATTGGGTTAGTCTTTGTCTTTTGGTCTATAAAGGCTCTTAATGAAACCCTATTAGTGAACTAAACAGAAACATTTCCTCCTTAAAGGACTTCTTCATGCAGTTGTAGCTGAGCAGAGCCTGCTGAAAGGTCTCTGCATGTTCCTAGTTGAGAAGTCCAGTCTGTGTCTGAAACTGCAGATGGGCCACATGGTCATCCCCTCTGGCCAGTGATAACTTGGAAAGCAGAGCTTCACCTGACTACCACCATCAAGAGATGTTCCCTCACTTCACGCAGCCCAGTTTCACCCCATTTTGGATCCACCTGTGACTACATATGGCATGTCAGCCCAATCTGTGAGCAGGGCTGGAAACCACTGCTTCCTTCATTGTTTGTTTCGGTGGTTAATCGGTCTCACGGTGAAAAACCTGTGCTTTCCTTCTGAATTGAATTTCGTCTGCCTCAATTGAATTCTAGCTGCTGGTTCTGGCTGGTGCCATCCTTTGCTGGATTAAAGAAATGGTACTTATTCCTCATTGTCATGGTTTAACCCCAGACAGCAGCTAGACCCCACGCAGCCACTCACTCACTCCCCCTGTGTAGAGATGGGGTCGAGAATCAGAGGAGTTAAGGTGAGAAAACTCATGGGTTGAGATAAAAACAGCCTCATAGGTAAACCAAGTAAGGGATTCAACCACCATTTCCATGGGCAGGCAGATGTTCAGCCCTCCCCAGGAAAGCAGAGCTCCATCACGCCTTGTCGTTACTTGGGACGAAAACTTCCTCCAAATGTTCCCCCTTCTCCTAGATTCTTCCCCCAGATTTATATACTGAGCATGTTGCCATATGGTACAGAATGTCCTTGCGGTCAGTTGGGGTCAGCTGCCCCATCCCTGTCCCCTCCCAGCCTCCAGCCCCCTCACTGGTGAGGTGGCATGAGAAGCAGAAAAGGCCTTGACTCTGCAAGATCTGCTCAGCAATAAATAAAACCTTCCTGTGTTATCAACTCTGTTTTCAGCCCAAATCCATAGCACAGCCCCATAGTAGCTACTGTGGAAAATATTAACTCTATCCCAGTGAAACACAGCGCACTCATGAAGTTGTTTGCACAATTTATTTGTCCCACCTCTCCGTTAGTTTTTCGATCAGTTACCTTGGGCAAATTGCCCTCATGTAGCAAACCTCCAGTCTTGCTGTTCCGAAGCCTTTTAAAAATGTGGAAGCAGAGTCAGGGTCCTGCTTTGCCTTGGACCCACCCCAGGAACCCCACTCACAGCCCTGGGTTTCAGCCTGCAGCCTCCTGCAGCTCTGTCATCAACCAAGGAATAATCATCCTTACTTTCCTTTTTTTTTTTTTTTTTTAATTTAGTAAAGCTATGGTGAAGATCATCATAATTTTGNTTTTCAGCTAGCGAACTGTGAAACACCATCACTAAAACAGAGCTCACTAAAAAGACTACTGAAATAATAGAAACCTTCCCCTAGTTTGCATGGCATTAAACGTGGCTTTTGCTGGTGGATTCTGCAGAATCTGGCCTTTTATTTTCTAATTTTCTTAATTTGAAGAAGACAGATTGAAAGCAAGAGGTTTCATGTCTGGTTTCTGGTCCATTTATCTTATTTTTTCTCTGAATATCTTCCCATGGATCACCAAGAAACATCCAAGCAAACACATAAGTGAAGTTAAATAGCGTCTTTTAAAGAACAGACATTGTCCCTGATGCCTGAAACGCCAGACTATTTGCTACTCTCCTAATTCATACTGCTGTGTGTGAGAAAGACTTCGTATCTCTTATCAGTGAGAAAATGCAGCTGTTTGTAGCCCTGGGAATTAGAGAATCCAAAACACCAAACAGAAGTAAGGAGAGCAGAGTTCCACCCCACCAATTTCTGCATTGCTCACACAATGCCTGTGTGCACCACGGCACATCCCCAACCTTGGCTTTAAGATGAGTAAGGGAAACCCTGCCAAGCCTTGTTATCCACTCACTTTTTGCACTTTTTTCCCAGTGTGACTGCATTTCTGCTGCCTACCACTGGATTTTCAGCTGTCTTTTCCCAGCAAATCAAAGTCCCATTTATTTCTCTAGACTGTTTTTCAATGCCCAGACCCATAGGCCATGATCCAATTGCCTCTTAATTTTCCCTTGGATAAATAACATAAGTGAATTCCTCACTAGAAGACAACCTTCCCCAACGTCAAGTCATTATGGCAGCAGTTTTCTTATCCTCTTCTAATTAACTAAAGGTCTTTCTGGAAGGTGGAAACACAGAATTGGATACGATATCAATAAGAAGCCAGCAGCAATCTTCTGTTTCCTGCCTACTGTCTTGCCTCTGAAAGATTCAAAGATATCATTCAGTCCCTTTCTTACAGCAGTGAACCGAATATCTATTATGAACGTTCCAAGAATGACTGCCTCCTGAGGTACAGCTCCCTGCCTACATTTCAAGCGTGCTGGCCTGGGTGTGGAATTTCTCAGGGTTTGCAGTAGAAGAATGCTTATTACAAGGAGCAGCAGTGATGCCCAAGGAAGGAGCACCTTGTGTGAGGTTAATATTACACTCTGAATATGGTGTAAGCCAGCTCTGAGCTGATACAAAAAAAAATAGCTATACACTTCTCAATGGACCTGTCCAGCTGACGCCAATTTTAGGTCTCAGATCTGTCACTCAGGAAGGTGACCTGTATATTCTGTATTCGTTTTTGCCAAAACAGTGTGTTATTAGTGTCACTTGATACTGGTTGATGAGAGGAAATTGCCACTGGCTTTGTGCTTCCTACACTTATCTGGAATTGGTGGTTCCTAAGCCTCTGGATTGATGGATTCCTCTCATGTGTCAAGGTTTCTTATCAAACCTACAATTAAGAACGTGAAGGTTAGGATTCTCCTCCCACTTCAGGTAGGTGTGTGGTCTAAACAAACACTTTGGGCTTCACTAAAACCAGTGGGGAAAAGAGGTGTCTCCAGAGGATGAGGTGATGCACGGGTCGGAGTTGCTCCTGTGAGGCTGGGATGAACTGCTTCGTGGCGTGTCCAGGCTCTTTTGGTGGGTTGCTAGACAGCTGCCATAGTTCAGAGGCACAGCCTTCAGCTGCCTAAATTTGAATAACCCACCACCCTCAATCTGACAACATCCTGGCTCTGAACCCTTACAGACCAGTTTAGTGTAGCCTGCACTACCCAGACTAGCATCATGCCTGGTCTGCAGCATAAAGATCACACTACACGCTCAGCTCCGTTGATGGGCTCTCCCTGAGCCCATCAAAGAGACCCAGGTCTGCACTTTACCAGGCACCTGCCTCCGCGGTGTTTCATGAGTTAAACCAGATTCTGATCAGCAGCAGATGCTGCACCTCGCTCTTGCTGTGATCAGCATCTGGCAGAGAGAAAATGGCTTGAACTAGACTCTGGAAAAATTAATTGCTGAAATTTAAGTGACAGAATAATAATTATTATAATTGCAATAATTGCAATAATTGATAGTAACGGTTCCTCTTAGCATGCCCCTGGGGAACTTGCATCACAGGCCAGCTCTGTGAGGTGCTCTATAAACACACAACAAGGAGAATTTCCTGGAAGCAGGAGCACAAAAGCATGCGTGGTTCCTGTTCTCACTCTTGGTATCAGTTCCTCATGCTGCCAGAGATGGGCAGCAAGAGTAAGAGAACATTCAGGCTGCCCGGGTTTGGGTTCACATAATAACCTCACTTTCCTAATGCAAGGTGTGAAACAATAGGAAGTGGCAGAAATTTAGGGTAAATGCATGAGAACAATGGGACCAGTTTCAGGCAGTGATCCTAGGGAACAGCCAGATGTGGTTTGCCTGTACTGGGGCAAACATCACACCAAAACAAACATGGTGCAGGGAATCCACAAACACAAGCCCCAGTGGGGAAACACACAAGGTGGCTGGTTTGGGAATAGTTTGGTTGGGGGGTGCCAGGACTGAGAGACAATGGCAGGTGGGAATCCACTTCCCAACTCTGGAAGGGGATCGACAGGGAGGGCGCAGCCTCAGGCAGCCCTTCCACATGTGCACCATCAAGACAAAAGTGGTGGAGAAAGGTGTTACGGTGTTCAGTGCTGCCTCTGTGTTCCCAAAGGCCATCTAGAGAGGGGAAAGGAAAGGACATCATGGCAGTTTTTCCTTTAGATACACTTTCAACCTAAACAGAGGTTTCTGATGTGCAGCTCTTAGTAGTCATGTCTTAGAAACATGGTGGAGAAAGGGCCGTGGATATTCAGGGAATTTAAAGCAGACAATGTAATTATGGTAATTGGTTTTGACCTCCTGAAGGACCTGGTCCATGGAATTACAGCAGTCCCACATGGCACTCGTGACTGGGCACTGACATGGGATGTGCATTTCAGAAAGCCATCCAGTCTTGACTTCAGAACCTTGAGTGATGGATAATTTTTCCATTCTTGGAAATTGCTCCAGTGGTTAATTGCTCTGCCTATTAAAAAAAAAAAGCTGCACCTTATGTCCACGTTTAATTTTTCCATCTTCAGCTTCCAGCCATTGGATCTCATTTTGCTTTGTCTGCTCAATTAAAGAGGACTGTAATATCAAATACCATCTTCCTGTATAGATACCCATAGGTCAAATTACTTCTTACCCTTCTCTCTGGTAGAATAAATTTCTTCACATTCATTTCCATGTTTTCGTTTTTCCTAGGCCTCCCATCATTTTCGCAGCTCTTTTTTTCAATCATTTATTTTTCAGCATCTTTCCAAAAGCTGAACACCAAACTTACAAATAATGTTCAAAAAAAGATCTTGGCCATGTCTTATACACCATGAAATTGTGGACCTGCTCCAAGAGCTCCATGTCTCCCCCATCCTGAGGAGCTGAGAACTGGATGCAGTGCTCCATGTGACACCTCAACAGGGCTCAGCAGACGGTCAGGATCACCTCCCTGACCTGCTGGCAATGCTTATCCTAATGCAACCCAGGGCACCACTGGCCTTCCTGGCCCTATAAGACACAGTCCAAAAATCTCTCATCGGCTTCACGATCATCGACTAGGACGGAGACTGAAAGCCCTAAAAACCCCAAAAGGAAAAGGAGGACTTTTGCACAGGAGTCCTGGCCTGGCTGAGGTGGGGTGTTTGCCAAGCGTTGCCTGCAGGTGCGCCCGCTGAGGACTGGTGTGCATTCAGGTCGCGGCGTGCTGTTCTTTCTGCCCAGGTGGGAAGGACTGCACTGAAGCGAGAAGGAATGACCTGTCCTGTACACCCGCTCCCGTATCTCAGAACCACGGGCCTCACGACAATAGTTGCACATTTCCTCACCTCCTGGCCAGTTGCCTCCCTGCTTTCAAAAAGACTATAAAGGGACTTTCTGAATTAACCCTGACGAGATCTCCCCACGGACGCTGGCGAGTCTATTGGCAGAGGACCACGAGGACTTCGTCTCATCCGTTGGTAGCTATTCCCTGCCCCCCTCTTTGTTTCTTTATATCTCTTTGTCTCTCTCCTCTATCGCATAATCGTGTTGTTGGCACTCAATAAAAGTGCACTGTTTGATTAAACCTGAAATCCCCTTTGTGTCTTTTGCACTCTGAGGTCAGTAAACGAACCATCACGACTCCCGCTTGTATTAGCGGATCGTGACAGGCCCACAGGGAGCACTGCTGGCTCAGGAGCAGAGCAGCAGGTTCTTGTCCCCCAGGACCCCCAGCTCCCTCTCCACAGCTCTGCTTCTCAGCAGGGCGACCCCCAGACTGCACGGGCTTATTGCTCTCCACATGCAGGACCTGCACTGAACCTCAGACAGATCAACTTTGCTGAACTTCAGGCAGTTCTTCTCTACCCACCCCTCCAGCCTGTCGAGGTCCTTCTGAAGGTTTGCACAGCACTCAGGTATCAAGAGCAGCATCCTTGTGGAGATGCCAGGGAATAAACCCAAGATCTCATGTTGACAGGAGGATTTTATCCTATTTGGAAAAAAATATATATTTTTTTTTTTTCTATTTGAAAAAGGCTTATGATTGCCTAAAAAATCCCAGGAAGAAAGCATGAACATTAGCTAAAATGTTTCTAAAAAACCAGAAACTTTAAAAGTAAACAAAAAACAGTGAATGAAAGATACAGAAATTTAATCAAAATCTGAAAATATTCAAAGGAGTAGTTTTTTTTCTCCCCAATACACTTTCCAGGGGTAAGATTGGGCTAATTAAAGTGGGAATATTCATCTTGACTCCACAGTTTTGCCCTTATTTAAAAACCCCTCCCTGTGTTAAGATGGCACCATGCTGTGGGGTCCTGTGGATCTTTGATTTGGTAGGATCCTGAGGAATCCAGTGCTGGGTGAGTACCTCAGAGCATCCCAGACCTGCAAAAATGTGGTCAGGTATTCGAACAGAAAGCACGTGGGGAGGAGCATGAACGCAGCAGACACATAAATCTATGACTTCTGAGCCTGCCAAAACCTGAGAGAGTTAATACAGCAAATGGGATAAAGGGCGCTTCTGGACGTAATTTACTTGGATTTTTCTAAAGGCTTTTTGGTGGAGTTCCTCACAGGAGACTCTTAAGGAAAATAAATATCTGTGGGGTAAGGGGCAGCATCCTGTTGTGGGTCAAAAACTGCTCAAGCAACGGGATACAAAGGGTAGGAGTGAATAAATGATCCTTGGAGCAGGGGGAGGTTAAATGGGAAAGACTCAAGGGACTAGCCTTGGGAGGGGCATGACTGAAAATATTTATTAATGGTTTGAAGAAGCAAGAGGACAGAGCAAGAGGTGAGATTTATCCAGGTGGCATCATACTGTGTAGGGTTTTATTTGTTAATAGAAGAAGGAAAGAAATTGATGAAAGGATAGAACTACGAAGAACTGTGAGAAGCCCTAGAAAGATTTTATCCAACCGGGAGATGAATAAGCGGGAGGATTGTGAGATAAATGCAAAACTGGGCAGTGATGGAAGCCTGTCTGTACTTCACAAGGGCTCTGCAGGGGTGGGATGGAGTTTAGCAGAGTCCTTTTAGGGGAGAACAAGCCTACTGACATGGCATTAGCCAAAAGGAAGTTACCAGCAGCTGCTAGAGTTGAGAAATGACAAGTTAAAAGCAATTCCCCAAAATGTAATTCCCAAGCTGGTAGGCAAAGATATTAACCCAGTTCCAGCAATGAGTCTCTCATCATTGTGTCTCCGGAACTGGGAGGGAAAAGAGGAAGGGAAACATCTGGAGGTGTAAAAAAATCCAGTTGTAAAAGATATTCCAGCCATTCTGTATCCCTCTTAAGGTTGTGAGATGAGCAAGTGTGAGAAAAACATGGGTGTTGGGTCCCTTGTGTCACCACAGGCATGAGAGTTCAACAAGGGGTGTCAGGGTGAGCACAGTTCTGCCTCCGTCTTGCACAAATCATTGGGAAAGTGATCTGAGGCTGGACTCACGAAACCCTTAGACATCTCAGAGCATCTGTGCTGGGGACAAAGGAGAACTGTGACACTGTTTTTGCAGGAATCACAGGGACACCCAGTGATTTCAGCCATTTATTGTTCAAGAGGCTTTGACAGAGCTGGTGAGGTGACCCTGGTGGCCTGAACACCATGGTAACGCTCAGAGACTAAAACAGGAGTCTTAGGGCTGGTGAGGAAGGTCACGGAGTGAGAAAACAATTAGAGAACCTGCAGGATTTATCCTCAGGTGGTTTTAGATGGTGGTGTGCAGGCTGTTGTCTCCTGGCCCTCGCGGTTCCTGGCTACGGCTTGCTCCAGCAAGGACCAGGCGCCGGCGTTGCTGGGCTGGCATTTGCATGCCATGCTGCTGTGTGTTCTGTCCTCATGCCAGGGGGCCAGCCTGCCCTGTCAGCAAACTGGTGACCCTGCTGCTAAGGGGATTGTTCCTGTGTTGAGCAGAGAAGGCCTACAAAGCCCAGGTTCCTCTGACTGGAAGGCACAGAGCAATAGCTTCAAAGATTGCAGCTGCATGAAATCCAGGGCTTCACTGGTATTTTATCCACAAGTAGGGCCAGTGAAATAAAAATATTCCTGAATTTCTTTCCTCTACTCAGCCCTCTTAAATTAAGTTTCTTATCGTTTCACATTTTGGGTTCTGCACCACCTGTGACAGTAGCTGCACTTTGTAAACTGGAAGGAAAACAGTGTTTGCTTGTGAGTGTCCAAGCTCTGGTGAACATGCACTGCCTTTTCCTGAACCTTCTGTCAGGTATGCTTTCTGCTGCCATTCGTCATCCTTCACGTTTTGCAATTAGCTCAAGTGTGTGCTGAGAGGAACCAGGTTCCCTGTTGCTATCCAAGTTGAAGATCTGAGGTGCCTGTGCTGTCTCAAGCCTGGAGCCTGATTTCCAGCCAGCACACCACAAGCAGCAAACAACAACCTCATCATGGCCTTCCATGCTGTTCTCCATCCACAGGCATGGTTATCAAGACCTGCTCCTTCAAAATTGCTTCAAAGCATGCTGTTAGAGAGCTCCCCAGAGCACATCATCCTTCACCGCCAGACACACCGGGATGTCATTTGCTGTTGTGGCGGAGCTTACTTTGAAATAAAACCTCTCAATGCAGTGAGTTTCCAGCTGGCAAATGGCTGCCTCTGGGCAACATGGAAACCTTCTAATTCAAGTGTATGTGTGATTGCTGTCGCATCTCAGCATTTGGCAGTACTTATCCCCACCATGCCCTTGCAAGGTGGACAAGGGCAGCTGAACTCCTTTTAATGACAGGGATTTCAGCCCCCCTCAAACCCAAAAGTGCTTTGCTCACAGGCATCAACAAAACCCCTGGTGGAGGAGACTTGAAAGCAAGCCTTGCCCTTTCTTACTTCTTAAACTCCTCTTCACCTGAACACTTCACAAGATTAAAAGTCTTTTAAATCTGCTGATAAAAAAATTATTCCATCTGCTGCATTGGAAAACATGTAAGTAACCCTTGCATTTTGCCTCTCACCTACCTTCCCCATGATTAAATCCTGCCAGAGTGGAGGATGAGGAGCCTTTTCACCTGACCACAGCATGAGCAGGTTGGCAATCAGTTTTAGGCAGGTAGTTCATATCCTCTGTGATACACAGAGTTCTCCTTTCAACAGCTTTCCTGCTGTATTGCAGCTCCTTTAACAAGTTGCACAAGTTTCATTCTTCATCCTCAGAAAGCCTTCACAGTGTCCTCAGAAGAAACCATTTCTTCCATGACACGTTCTGGTCAGGAGTGGCTTTCCAGGTTTAGCTGCATGATGTGATAACTGAAAACAAGCAGAAACAAGATTATTTAAGCCATAACCCCCACTCTTCAAGTGTGCTGTCAGGGACTGGGGCTTTCAAAACTGCTTTGTCTCCCCAGCCTCCTGATTTCAGGAGTCTGCACAAATTCTGATGGGTTTTTTGGACATGACCTTTAACACCCAGGCTCAGCCCTCACAGCCTCTCACACTGTACTGACCTTTTGGCCACAGTAGAGATGCTTTAAAACCCTGACAGAAATTCAGAAATCTTAGGGCCAGATGGGAACTTTTGGATGTGTTCTTCAAACCGGCAGTATAACACGTACAACAGAGTTTCATCCAATTATGCCAGCACGGAGCCTAGGAACATGTGATCATTGCAGCTGGTTGAAAAAATACTAATTACTTTTCAGAGGATATACACATTATATATCAAATATATATGCTAACATATGCAAATTTTCTTGTGTGCAAAAAATAAAAGTCTAGGGGGGTTCAGGATGTTTTTGCTGTCAGTGTGCCTGTCAGTTTGGAGCATTAAGAAAATGTTCCTGAAATAAAAGACATCTTTTCCTTCCTGGTGAAATTCCTGAAACCAGTATCTAAGAAAAGGCTCATTTCGTTTAAAAAAAGAAAATGTGAACCAACTCCAGCTGCTTTTCTACTCTGTGACCTTGAGGGAGCAGTTCATGTGTCTGGTGGAGGTTTCCGGCCTCTGAGGAGATGTCCAGGAGATCCCACCTGGCCTTCCAAGGGTGCAAGAGGCTGTCCTCTATTGCATCCACCAGCCCTGTGCAGATGTTTTGGGTCCCTGGGGGTGTCCCCAAGGGCACCAGGGGCTGTGCTTTCCGCTGCAATAAGACATGTATACACATTGCAGCAGAAAATGCGGAGCAGTTGGGGAGCTGTACTCTACAGAGAGACCTGCTGATGAATGCCTCCATCCCGGGCTCACAAATAATCTGGAGACAGTCATTTTAATTCCTGTGGCACCTTCCATCCTCAGCCACTCTGCTCCCCACAAGTCATCTGGATGACAGTCTCTGCATGAGCCGCATCAGCATTTAGCCGGTCTCAGCCCATCGCAGCCTCCAAGGGAGCACATTTGCACAGTGCCTGCTTTTCCTCTCCGGGCAGCCGGGGGACAGGGCGCTGCAGGGTGCCGCCCTCCCTCCTAAAGCTGCTGCACACTAGGGCTGGCAGAGAACTGCAGTTCCAAGCGCGGGCAGGGAAGCAGGCATGTCCAGCATTTCCTACCCCTCTTGGTGCAGGGGGCTAGTTCCACCCCCTCCCCAGAGTGTGAAGCACCCAGCAGAGTCCTTGTCTGCCTTTGTCACCCTTTTGTCCCCAAACCTCTGGAAGATGTGGGAGCCTCCGATCCTAAGCGGTCTCATCCCGTGACCTTAATGCAAATTGTTTGAGACTAAGGACATAATAGGAAAGAAGCTGGGAACTGAACCATGCCATAAGGATAAGTGACTTGTTAGGTTATTGCAGCTCTATCTTGTCCTTTACACAGGGAACAGCCTCAGGATACTGAGACAGGACTGCCAGCATGTGCATGGGAGGGACACTGGAGAGGTGCTGGGAACAGGGTGGCCTGCCAACACTCTGTCCAGAGGGCAAGAGAAGGAGTCATTCATTGTGGGAGACATTTTGGGAAGTGCAGGACAAATGTGACCCATCTCCCTCAGAGCTGACATCCTTGGGAGGGGTTGTGTCCCACATGACTGATAACACCCCCATGATGTGTGGCTCCGAGTCCTTGGCTCAGCCATCAGCATCCAGGAGGATCCATGCCAGGTCTCCTTTGCAGTATGAAATGGGGCAGGGGCGGGTTGGCAAATTTTGCTGGTGGTGCTGCATCAACCTGTCTTTGTTATGGAAACCTAGAGCACCATCTCAGGGGAGCAGCAGGTCAGTGTTCCCCAGCCTAAATCTGCAAACACCAAAGGCTGCAATGGTATGATGGTGTGGCCAGAGATGGGAGTCTGGAGAGCACCCGGGATGCCTGAATGAGAAGCCAGTGTGGCGGCATTTTGGCCGTGAACTGAGGGGCTCAGGGCCTTGCTTGGCACTGTTTGTTACCTCAAGCCGAAGGATTTAGTTCTCCCTTGCAGAGCACAAAGGTCACTCGTTTCTTTCTAACCTCCTCTCCTGCTCAGACAAATGTCTCCTGGATCCCCTCCCTGGCTGCACAGCTTCGTCATTTCACTTCAAGCCACCAAGAGGGCTGATTTTTGATTTACAGTCAGCTCTACCTGAAAGGGTCCCAGAGTAGGAGTAAGGTCCTTAAAAACTGTCATCTCCCAGCTGCACCTTGGCACAGTCATTCCTCACCAGGCGTCCAGTGAGACGCCTTCAGAGAGGGATCCACTCTGATGTTTGCAGAGGAATCAAGGTCATGAATGGATGTAACCCTTCACAGGAGAGGTGATGAAGCACATGACACTACCTAAACTTCTCTGGACCTCCCCCTAGCATGTAGAACCCTGTTACTTTCAGGACCGTAGGGATTTTTTGTACCTTTGGGTTTTCTGGGCTCCATCTTGCACGTGCAATATCCTAGAGCTGAAGCAGACCACTCAGAGAGCCCCTTATTCCAAGTTTTAAACACTTGGAGGTTGCCTTCTGCGGAGGGCTGTGAGCCCTTGGCTCTCCCTTGGAGGAGAGAGGCCTGGGGCCAAAAGGACTCACACCAGAGATAAGCAACCTACCTCTAGGTTATGGTGACCAAGTGAACGCCCCCAGCACGCCTTGCTGCTTTATGGTAATGCCTTGTACCCAGCTGGCTAACTGGTTTCTACCCCACCCCTGCCTTTCCCATAAAAAGGCCCCTGTTTCTGCCCCTGGGCAGGCAGTTCTTGTCCCTGGCCTCCCCTTCCCAGAGGCTGCTGGACAATAGAGGCCACCTCTGTGGAGCTGCCATACGAGGCTCCTGTCCCTCTGTCCCCGAGTTCTGCCAGGGTGGTTTCACAAAGAGCTGAATCACAAGAGCTGGAATCACTTGTAGCTGAGAAATTGCTACACTTGCTGAAATCACCCCTCGCTCAGGGAAGTTGCTAAAGCCCCTAGAAAAGCCTTTCCCTGGCGGGACGCTTTCCCTAGGAAGGCCGTGCCACACCGGGTTGTTCACCCCTGGCCCCCTGACAGTGATAGCCTTCAGTGTTGCAGTGCTTGCATCTCAGCGAGTCCCACAGCCCACATGCTCCCAAAACTGTGGGCTTCCATGTACCACACTGATTTCTTCCTGGAAAGTCTGGGCAGGAACACGTATCATCATGGACATAGTGACACTTCTCACTGCAGATCCCCAGGAACATCTCTTCTACAGCAAATTATTTTTTTTCCTGGCTTGCAATGCTGCTGGATGACATTATTTTGATTAATAACGTATTCTACCATGCTGGAGCCCATAGGTCACAGACTCCTCCAGCAGAGAGAGACTCAGAGCTGATGGCAGGTGTCAGCAGATGGAGAACCACTGTAAATGAAGTCATCAAAGATTAAGAAAGAGGAAAAGTGGGCTGCAAGGAAAGGAATTTTTTTTTTTATAGTAGGCAGGTGGGAGGGGAGGGACGAGGGAAGCAGGACAAACTCCATGCTGAAGCATTAGAACCCCTTCCCTCCATACACAGCTGCTGCTTGGCTTCAGCTTCAGCTGCTCACAGCTGAACAATTACATCATGTTCTGCTCCCATTTGGATGTACTGGGGGTGGTTTTCCCTCATTGCTCCTTTTCACATCTCTGGTACCTCTAATCCGTCCACCCTTTACCACCGAATGCTGGGCTTTGCCAGTCAGCGAGAACTCACAAGACCCAGTTTTAAAACCTTGGTGGGTCCTCTCCACTCTGCCTTTGGCCACTTTAGCTTCCAGTTTAGTACAGGGAGCTGTGGGGATTGAACTAACCCATCCACTTCTCACCCGCCACCCAGCAAGCCGCTCCACTTTCCTCGTGCCTCAGCTTCACTCAGAGCACCCTCTCAACAAGGCAGCAAGGCTGGCCCAACCCATCTTAGCAAACTGCTTTCCAATCCCTGGGGAGAATGGCAAAGTATGATTAATATGACTATTTATTTTGCAGGCATGCAGGAGGTAAAGGTGGAAGTGCTGAGACATATATTTGATTTGGCAAATTAACACATCATAAGACATAGCCATAAAAAATGCACAGCCTCCTAACATTGCTTCACTTCTTCCCCCCTCCATCCTCACTGGATGAGCTGTAATGAGGGAATAAGGTAAGAGAGCTGTCTAGATAATCTTTCCTGTTACACTCCATGTAGTTGCAGGGATGGAAGTTACAAAAATAACACATTTTGCAGTCTTCAGGCTAGACCTCCCCATTGGTGAGAAAGGCTGCACAGCCCCGCTGCTTCTAGGCACTTGCTCCATGTAATGAGTGCCACCCACCGAGGAGTGAACTGTTCTCCATCCCTCTGCTCTCCGTGGTGAGATCACCCTGTCCAACAGAGACATGCAGCAGGAGGAAGTCAGTGCAAGACATCATCTACCTCCTAAGCAAGGCTTGTCCTCAGAGTTCCTCCCCGGGGCGAGCACACTGGGCTGGATCAGCTGTTTGTGGAAATCCTGGGGCAGATTTGGGAGAACTGTTCTTCACAGGGGTCTGATGCTCTCTTTCTTACCACTGTCATTTGGTGGGAAGGTAATGAGAGGTTTCAGTGCATCATTACAAGAGCACAGGGTGGCCTTGTAGCCAGGAGGTGCCAAGGGTCAGCAATACTGGGGGCAGGTCCCACCTCCCAGAGCTGGACACAAAATCTGGGGCACTTCAGCCAGAGCTAACCACGTCCATCTCCCTTTCCTAGGCATGGAGGCCTTCCTTGAGCTCCCTGCTGTAGGGTGAGGTTGATAAAGGTGGCACACGAGAACTTTACTTCTCTCCACGGGTGAGAAGGTGAACTTGTTGACGGCAGATTCAGCACTTACAAAGTCGAATAGCAGAGTTGGTGCCTAGAGCAGGGGGCATCATTGGCAATGCCGCGGTGCTGTGCCGGCCAGCTCGCTGCCTGGCACCGGGCAGTGCCTCCCCTGCTGCGGGCAGAGGAGGCGGACGCCGACCGCAGCGCTGGAGGGCAGGCGAAGCACCTGCTCATGTTCGCCTTGCCCACCGATAGCAGGGTGCGTGGAGGAGGAGGGAAAGAGCAGAGGGACTCTCTCGTGAAAAGGAGAAGGGTTTATTCCAACAAAAGACCACGAGCAGAGCCAAGGGATTTAGGCGGGTGTGGGGTTTTTATACCCCTACATAATAGGCAGAGAGAACATACAATAACCAGTTAAAAATCATGTATGGGGTCTTACAAAGGGGGGGAGAAGGGACCAGGGCGAATGGGAGAAGATGTGGGGAGTAGAGGGTTAACATGAGCCAATTACCAACCGAGGAACATAGAACTTTCTAGAGACATAACCAAATATGAACATAACGGGGAGGGGGGAGGGAGCAGCCAATGGTCACAACATGCTTCACACAGCCTTTTGTGTGCTCACTGTCCTTGTGCTGTGGAGGCATCAAACCACTGGTCCTGTTGGTCTGCCTGGTCCAGCTGACCATGGCTCTGGCCATGGCTCACCGCAACAGCCAAAACCAGGATGTGTCTCCAGCCTGGTGGGCCCATGTCTGGGACAGGTTGTCCTGAGGTCTTTTACAGCCAGGAGGAGAAAGCTGCAAGTGGCAGGTCTGGCGCCGTGCCCCAAGATGAAGTTTTTAGTCTCAACCCTAATACTGCACCACCAAGGCTGCCATGGGTCTCTGGGGAAGCTTCCCACCCCGAAGTGGTCATCAGCCGGCTGGGTCTGTCAGGGAGATGCTGGAGCAGGACAAAAGTGGGCAAGAGCCAAGGATGCGTCAGGGAAAGGGGATGAGAATGTCCAAACCTGGCCTGTGATTTCGGGCTGTGGTTATCACTGGTGACACCACTGCCTGGCTTCTCATGTGTTTCAAGGCAGGATGCAGGTGTGTCTGTGCATTCAGGAGCTCAGCTGGCTCTGGCAGGTATCAGTCTGGCTTCTCACACTCACCTTGCTGCTCGGGACCAGTGAGAACTGCCTTCTGCCATTCCCAGTTTTCCAGGCACTGGTCAGAGCTGTGTGAGCAGCTCTTTTCCTTAAAAACAACATGGTATAGGTTGAAATAAAATGTCAGCTTAATTCTAAATCAAGGGGTTTGTCATTCACAGGCTGCTGCTTGCTAATTACCCTGACACATCTCAAGGCAGAGCTGGATGCTTTTCCCTGGGATACTCTGTGCCCAAGAATATCCTCCTGATGCTGGCAAGTGGGAAGCAGCCACGTATTCCTCACAGACCTGGGAACACACAGGTGTCCAGAGGGCTGTGTGGCTTTGTCACCTACACAGGATTTTTCCATGAGATGATGGGAGGACATCTCTGTACCTCAGCAGGGCAGTGGTGGACTTCTTGTTGTGAATGCTGAATTCCCAGCAAGAGACATCCACAAGAGCTTCCAGCCTGACTGATGGCATGGTCAGTGCTGCAGAGGGTGAGGCCAGCTGGGATCCTGAGAAAATACTTTATTTCCATTCAGCCACACCAGGCTCAGGCAACCCAAAACCAGGGAGAGCTCCCAGCCCTCTGCAAGCTGGGGACTGACCCTGGAGCATGCAAAAGGGAAGCAACATTAATAAGAGTGAAACCTAAAGACCGTCTGAAAACACATGTGCTGCTGCCAATAAGGAGGGGAAGTATTTTGAATTCAGTTGAGGCTCTCTCTGGCTGAGGGTGACCTTTAGAGAACCCGCATCCCAGTTCGCAGTTTCCAGCAGAGCTGGCAATGCAGCCGGCTCTCCATTCTCCTCATGACTTCTCTTTTTTTTTCTTTTTCAGCTGAAATATTTATGCAGGTTTTTAGGGGTGTAGCTTTCATCACTCCAACCAAGAGGAAATGGTCATATCACAAAGCAGGTTACAGTATATGGCCCTGGGGAAAGCAAGGCCTTTGGTAACACTTCTTCCCATGGCCTTTCTCCAAGGTAACATAAGAGCAGGAAGGTTTATGAAGCTGATTCCGTCAGACCCCACGGAGAAACTTAGCCTAAACATCTGAAGGATGAGAGTCACAGAGAAGAGGGAGCAGAGGGAGAGGGTTTGTAGCAACAGCTTGAAATAGGAGGGAATATTAGGACAAGAACATAAAGGAAGTCGGAGAAATAACACCATCTCCTTTACCACTCAAGCACGCAGTGTTTGTCATATTGAAATAAAAACAGTGAGGAATGATTCCCCAAGGAGACCTCCTTATCTGACTGCATTAAGGCAAGATAGACGCTGGTGTTCGTGCAGGCAGTAACAGAGACACTCGTGCAGACACATACACACACCGAGGATTGGCTTGAGAACAGGAAGGGAGGAAGGCAAGAAATCTTTAATCTTCACTTGCAGAGCAATACGCAAGTGCATTATCACCTTTGTGCTGCCCACAGAAACAGACACCATCCATCTCCCCCCTGCTCCACCAGAAAGAGAATGGCTCTGGCAGGGAAGGGTTGCCTCACTGCATATCCATACAACAGCTTGACATCAGCGGAGAAAGTTCCATGTAGGGTGGTGGCAAGAGAAAGTGACTGAAGAGCTGGTCCTCAGTCTGCCTGACGTCCTGGGAGAGCCCACAGGGATGGCAGAGGCACCACGAGCCCCAGGACACCAGAGCCACTGTGCCCCCTGCTCAGCCAGCTCTGAAGCAGGACCCACAGCCTCCTGGAGAGGAGCATTCAGCTGTGCCGTGGGCTTGGCTCTGAGCATCTCTTCTGCATCCATTGAGGTTCTCCCTCCTTTACCCTGGATACCACTGATTTACACTAATCCTGTGAGCTTTGTCCAGCCTCCAGCTGGCTCAGCCTAAGGCTCTCCCAAGCTTCTGGCAATCCTGTTCCATCTCACTCCTTTCTGAAAACTGGGGAGAAGAACAAGGTGTTCCCCATAGCTTGGAAAAATGTGATCCTAAAAAAAGCCTCTTTGCCAAGGTCATCTCTGTGGAGCATTTAGAGATCAAGACTGAGCCCTGCTGCTGATTTCACCCAGTGCAAACACGTAACTACCAGCAACCTTGATGCTGCAGTGCTGGAAAGTGATGTTTCAAACACAATCTTTTAAGAAGCAACAGAGACCAAGCAAACAGGTGCCCTATGAGCTTGACAAAAACTCAAATCCTCTTCAGGGGGAAATTAGCAAGCACTGCTGCTGGCTGGATCCAATTTATTAAGGTCCCAGAGAAAGCAATCGTGAAGAAAAGAGATAAACAATCTTCAGAGAGAACAATTGCAGATCAGTTGTGACATAATCAGGAGACCAGTTTCTCAAGGATGGAGAAAGGGGATGCCAGGCCTTTCTCCCATTAATCAGAATTAAAAGCCAGAAATATGCTGTCTATCCCTGCTCTACAGCAGTGCTGCAATTGATTGCTAATTGTTCTCTTTGAAGATTATTTATCTCTTTCCCTCAGGATCGTTCCTTCCTCCCTTCTCTGTTTCTTCCCATAAAAAAGAATGACCCTAAAGTGTCTTAAAAGGAGAATTTGCAGAATGAGAGACGCTTTGCAGTGTCATTACGGGCTCCCAAGCAGCTGGATGGGGAAAGAAGCTAACCATTATGGCCACAGTTTTGTCTCTTTAGTGAGACAGGGCAGATTGTAGCTTTAAGAGAAGCGTCAGAGTTGATAGATGAGAAACCAAGCCAAATTTCCTTCTCTCTGGCTCTCAGTGCTCTTGGGTTAGGCACCATGTGATTTATGCAGCAATGTTTGGAGCCTTGGGAGACCTAATCTGGTAACACTGGTAACTGCAGGGTCCTTCAAAGACCTTCCAAACCCTCTTTCTGCTCAGCAAATGAAACACAGTTGAGTCTAAGATGGAAACTGAAGTATCTATCTCTATTTGAGGGTCATCTGATTTTTTATTTAGAGCTTTATCATATTACAAAATTCCTATTTTGGCTGAAGTACATTACTAGAGCCAACCCAGCAACCCAGGAATGCCAGCCAGAAAGTTTTGAACCCTGCTTAAACCCTTTGCCCATCAAGCACCGGGAATGGGAAGATGCCAGGAATGAGATCACGAATACTGCTTTTGGGAGGTGGTTTGTAGCTGGAAGGGCAAATACCTGCCCATCAGCGTGGTCTCTACATCCTTGGTGCTGCATGGAGAGTGCATGGGTGACCACGTGTCACAGTCTGGACCCCTGTGAGCCTTGGAATGATGTCCACACCTGCACGTCTCTATGAGACATGGGAGGAGAGGGACTGTGCTGGGAAAGAACCTGGCAAAACCCTCCCTGCCTGCCTGGCTGGAGGGAGAGGAGGGAGCCCCGAGGGGCAGCTGTTCTGCCCTGTCCTGGACAAGGAGGGCTGGGCTCTCCTTGGCTTTCCTGGCACAGCTCACTTCCAAACACAGGTCTGATGACTACCAAGCTGTTCCCAGCTCGCTGTGCCTGTGATGTGCCCCAACATGCTGCACTCAACCTCTTCTGGTGCCCAGTGCGCTCAGACACCATGTCTCGACAGTTTGTTTGTTTCAGTGGTTTTCTCTGGCTCTGGAGAGGGGCATTTCTGCCCTTCCCTTTGCCAGACTGTGCTTGCTTTTGCCACCCAGCCTGGGTCTGCGTGGCGGAGCATCATCGTGCTGCTCTGGCAAGCAGCAGCAAGGGCACCCCTGGTCCTCGCGTGGAGCATAGCCAGTCCCGAGGGGAAGAGGTCTATTTCCCTGTGGAAAGGCTCAGCCTCATGGTTGAAAATGTGCTGTGAAACCCTGAAAGCAGCGTTGCAGGGGGGAAATTAGCCTGCCAAGCATCACCTGACTCTTACCTCCCCACCTAAGCCTCACCTCACCATGAGTCAGAGGGAGGGAGCAGCACCTATCCCCGAGGGACCCCAATCTGTCATGGGAAGGCAAGAGTGCAGTGAAGGGAAGAAACGCCCATTGTTTTCACCCGGGTTTGTTTGTTTTCCTCTGTCTGTCAAAGGGAGATCATGAACCCCGAAGGGCTGGCAAGACAAGATCTGTTACTGGATGGAGGCGTAGGGGCCTCGGACTAGAAGCAGCTAGGGGAGGGTAAAGGACGATAATTATTATTGCAGAAGAAATTCCCAGCTGTGGAATCAGCATGTCTCATTAGCCTTTAAAAATGAGCAACCCAAAAGGCGAGCAGGCCTGGAAGAAGCCAACTACAAGGAAGAACCTCCCCATCCCACTTGCTCCCAGTTTCACCTTTCCTGCTTCAACATCCACAGGCCAGGGAAGGTTTCCTGGGGTTAAAAGGAACGGCTCAGCTCTGGATAGACACACAACTTGTTGCCATCCCTTTGATGTACCTTTTCTCCTGTTGGGTTGCTAACTGGAGCCTATAAAGTATCCATGCTCAGGTTCTCCCTCTCTGTGTAGCTATACACCAAAGTGCTGGTTTGGAAGATGTGACACTTTAGGAAAGGACCTTGATCCTTCACTCCAAGCTCAGAGCCCAGCTTACTCTCTGCAGCTGGAAAAATATTTTAGCTTGATTTCACCACTTGCTGTTCCCTACCAAGATTCAGAAGGGAAAACACACTTAAAATACCTCGTCCACTTCAGTTTCTCAACTTGAAATGGTCATTAATTTTCTTTTTACTTGCAAACGACATTGTCCTTCACTTCAGGGGAAAAAAAAAAAAAGAAAAAGGATTTAAAACAAAATATGTAATGGTAATGAACTGATTTTGATTTAATTCTTGATGGAAAAATTCAACAGGTCCTTGATTAGACTTTTAATGAAAATCAGTGATGCAAAGTAGCCAACAGCACAGAAGTCAGAGCACTCAGGGTAGGCAAGGGAGAATCAGCCTGGCTGAGGGTCATTTCATCTCTCCTGCACCAAGAAGTGGTTGTTGGCTGTTGGCCAGTCTTGAGCACTGCTCTTTTCATTTCTTTTCCCACAACCTATAAATACATTTAAAATAAAATTAAGAAACTTGGTTTCATTCCAGCTCAAGAGAAGGAAAAAAAAAAAAAAAAGAAGATGAAAAAATAAGCAAAGAAAAAAAGAAGGCAGACTTTTAACAAATGTATTTTCCCTGTAAAATAAAACTATTGTTTTCCAACTTTTCTGATAGAGCAGGTGTCAGGGTACATGTGACTTGGTGAAAGGGTGAAAAGGCATGTCAGCTTTGTTGCATGTTTGAGGTGTGCAGAAATCTTCCCTATAACATCATCCAAAGTGTTTTGCACCAGCAAATATTTGTCTTCTGCATAGCAATAAAAGGGATTGTTCTGTAGTTCTCTGCACCGGGGTCATTCGAGTCCTGGTACAACAAATACTGCTTCTAATGAGAGGGAACAGCTCTTGATCTCTGCCTAAAGGCAATCAAAATCCATTTGGCATGGTAAGTCCAGACAGGGAGGAGGTGAACAGAACTCAGTGATCAAAAGGAGCCCCAGCAGCACGAGGATCCTAGAGAACAAAAGCAGGTGAGAGCTATCCAAGAGTACTATGAGGGAAGCACCAAAAACCACACAAAACCCCCACAACCCAACCCTTAGCGTGCTCTAGCTCAGGCTGAGTGATCTCGTGGTGCCCACAAGGGAGGCAGAAGGGCAAGTTGTCCTCTGGTGTTTCATTCCCGAGGTGAAGGGCAGCCCCTTCCTCTTAACTGTCCCCATGGAGATGACTCTGCATGGAGATAAAAGCACTTGGACTGCACACAGACTTCATGCTGGAGGCTCCTGCTGAGTCCTGGTGACTGTGGGCACTCAAACCCTCCTAATCCAGGGGATCACGGGAGTGATCCCTTAAAATACAAGTGATTTCAGCTGGCAGGACCCTTGCAGGTCCAGGCATTGCATGCACCCATCGACAACAGCCCTGCAGCAGCTGGGGGTGTTTGAGAAGTGCCTGGTTGAGGAAGGTTAGCTGTGATCTCCCTGTAAACCCCGCGTAAACCCCGCTGTGTTGAACAACCAAACAAGCAAAGACAAAAGGCCCCTGTGTGGCCAGGAAGACACAAGAAAAGCAGAAGTCCTGATGGACGCAGCACATCTCTGAGGAGGGGTGAGCTGGGGAGGAGGCATGGGGAAAATGATATTGAGCCTTTAACCACCATTCCTGGTGCGTGGGGGCACAGGTTGGTGCTGCCTGTTGCAGGACATGCACACAAAGCTCAGGTTTGGGGAGCAAAGCAGCTGCAGGGATAACCCTATCGCAGGCAGCACCACACTGCTCCCTCCTTCTGGCTGCTGGCACTGCCAGGCTGCAAGCCAGAGCCACGAACCCAGTCATCTCCAGTGACTGCAGAGACAAGAGATGGGCTTTGTCTCTGTCCTGTGACACAAATGTGACACTTATGCTTTTACAATCAGCAAAACGGGTGTTTTACACAACCTCCCCTATGTCTGCAAGGGAACAGGGCTGGGCACAGTGTCTGGCAGGCTTCAGATGCCAGTTCACTTCAGTCACACAGGTCCTCCATCAGGCTCTTCCCTGTGGTACGGTGACTGTCTTCCTGGTGATAAATCACCCTGCACAGGGAGCTCAGGTGGAGAAAGGCGATAGAAGCTGCCAAAGGGCAGCAGAGGGAGAAGAGAACTGTCCTCCATACAGATGTCCCTTGTACCACAGTTAAAGGGGAAACAACATGCCACACCAAAGAGGGGAAATTAAAAATATAGCAAATATGTCCCTCCACTCTGCAGCTATCACCTGTGAGTTTGCATGAAGTTTATGACACTCTTTCATTGCTAGAAACCAGCAGTAAAGGAGCAGACATTTATTTTGCAGCTTGGCTCTGCTCCTTGAGCAATAAATGCTGCTGGGTCTAATGCATGATGTGGAGCCAGGTCTGCAAACACACTGTGTCTCTGCAGGAGCAGGGCTGAGCACTGCAAGGTGGTCCTGGGGTGCTGATGCTCCTGAGTACCTGGAAATGCCCTGATGGATAACAACAGGGAGCGAGAGACAGAATGGATAAATGCATCAGTGCAGGCCTGCGGTGATGATGAGGTGTCTGTACCACCGTGGTAGCTGATTTCCATGGAGCAGAGAGGACAAAACAGGGCTGTGATGATTTTACAGATGAGGGTTAGTGGTATCACTGAGGTCTACCACTGCCCCATTTTTTTGTGGAGAAGCTGGAGCATGACCAGGAGGTCTTCACATCCACCGAGCACCCCCCTTCAGACCCCACAGCCACCCTGTCCCCCAGCTGGGAACAGTCCCCGTGGAGAAGAGCTGGGGGCAATGCAGACCTCCAGAACACAGGGACATAGCAGATTCCATCAGGCTTTTGGCTTTGTTCTGCTCCTGGCACGTCATAACCCTTTGCAGCTGCTCCTTGGTGAGGATGAAGAGACTGTCCCACCCAGGGAGACTTCAGAGTGAACAGCAAAACCAGACTGGTGGGACCTGTCCTTGTCCTCTGATGGCAGTGACACAGAAGGTCTTCAGAGGAGCTGGGGACCCTCAGTACTCTCTGTGGTTGCTCAGGGGTGACATGCCTCCAGCAGGGATATGGCTGGGCAGAGCCAGTCACAGACCCCAGGCTGGCCTGAGCCAGGTATCAGGACCCTGAATGACCACAGGCATCTGTTTATTCTCATTTCTCTTCCCGTAGTTACATGAGGGGCCCAGAGCAAATTTTACAAGCTCCGAGTACAGAAAAACCACTGTCTGTCTCGAAACATTTCACTTTGAGAGGCAATACAGCTCGCTGTGGCAATACCAGCCAGGTCTGAAACCATCCAACAGGTCAGGACAAAGGTAAGAAGGCAGCAGACCCCTTGCAGGGAAGCCAGGCCACCTCCTTCAGGAATGCCTTCGAGGAAGACGAGCTCCATGGACAGCTGTGCTCACGTCTGGCACCAGGACCTGGGTAACAGCTTGCCAAAAAGATGCAGTGGTCCCACAGTGCTGGGGAGCAGAGCTGCAGAGAGAGAGGGGAAAAAAACCCAAACCAGCACAATCTCCAACCCTCCCTCCACAAGTAAGCTGCCCCAGAATAAACTTTGACACCAACCAGGTAAGATTGTAATGTCTTAGCACCCTGCAGGGGACAACTAGGAGGGAATAAATTCCTCTGACTTAAGTCGTGCAAGGCACAGCAGGATCTCCTGGTTTTGAAATGCCTCGAAGTTGCACTTCACAGCCTGCCCACGGAATGCCTACAGCCGGGGTTTATCACACTTGCACAGATCTTCTGGTGTGACTCCAGCTGGATGCTGCACCCTGGGCACCTTCCAGTTCATTAGCTAACATCTGTCTGACATGCTGTTTGTTTTCTCACCCTCTTGCAACACGGACAAGCCTGCTAAGGAAGGGTTTTGATCACTGGGTTGTTTTGGGTGCTGGGCCACTCTTCTTTTGCTGTGAGTCGCTGGTGAAGGAGGCAGCCTCTCTCCAGCAGAGCTTTTAAACACACAGGGACTGTTGGGACACCCATGATTTTACACACACACAGGGTCTAAGCCAGCAGTCCCTGGAGAACAGTGCCTGAGAACTGTGATTGTCACTCACAGAGCTGCTCCATCAGCTCCAAGGTACACCACAAGGCTGCATCCTCATCCATCCATGTGGGTAGGGACTGCTTCAGTCCCAAGGACCTTGATGTTCCTGCTATGATATTGGGAGTAATGCTTCTCCATACAGTTTGAGAAAGCCACTCTCATCCTTTCACAGTCGTCTGGGCGTCATCTGAATCCTGCCCCAAACTCTCTCTGGGGGCTCAGACTTGCAGGAGTCTGATTGCAGGGTGCCAGCTTCCCACGGAGGTTGGCACACGTGCTTCCAGCCCTGCATGAACGCATCAGCAGGGCATCCCATGCACACCTCTGCCCACACAGACCAAGCTAGGCTGCATGACAGTCACCATGGCTCATCTTGGAATGGGTGTGGCTCTGGAGCAGAGCTCCTACTCCCTTCTCTGTGGCCAAAAGCAAGCATTCAGTCTGTGCGCTGCCTGCATTTTTTACATCCCGACAGCACTCCCATCAGAGAGCTGCTTGCAATCAATACAAGCATTTTGGGTGCCTTGGCTGCGCTGTGCTGCCTGCTCCCTTCTCTTCCTGCTCCCTACTGGAGCTGCCCTTGCCACACAGCCTCCTGTAGCCTGCTCCGGGGCTGTTTCCACAGCTACACAGCAGCACAAGGGCTGCATGTGAAGTAACACCAGCATTCTCTGCTTAATCTGACAGCAGGATAAGGAGGAAAACAGAAGTCCAGGTTACCAGATTGGCCTGTGGGTGCATGGGAGGTAGTGATGGAGATGATGCATTCCAGGCTGGTTTGGTTTTGAACCGGACCACACAACCCCTACCCCAACCACAAAGGCATGTTCATCTCCTCCAGCTCCACACCCAACCTGGCTGCACACTCAGTGGTGTCTCAGAAAGCTACAGGAAAGCCACCTCAGTGACCCTTCATCTAACTACAATGACCAGGGCAAGTGCTAGATCTTCTTCTGGGGCCCTCCAGGGGCCCAGCATTCTCTGCAGCTCTCCCCTTGTCTGGTCCCCAGCTGGCACCTGTCCTGATTCGCACGCCCAGAAATTCATGGTACACTGATAACCCAATGCAAACAGAGAAATCCCAGCATGAAAGGTGGCCCTCAGCACACTGGGCATCTCCTTGGTGTTGTTTGTAACTACAGAGGCAAACAGCCCTGGGAGCAGTGCTGCCACGAGCCCCCCAGAAAAGCCCCAAGGTCCCGATAGCCAACTGGTCTGTTGATGGGGCACAGAAGAGCAGAGATGTGGCTTTTCCCTCCTGTTCCTCTGATTCAATTAACGTGCTTCTGATTTAGCAGGCAGCTGGGTTGGGAGCATTTGCAGCAGTCTCTGTGTGCCTGGGAAGCCCTCCCGTTGGCACGGGACAAGCCCAGGCATCTTCAGCTGCTTTCTGCTTTGAAAAAGAATTCATCCGTGGTGGAAGCTGGGAGGCAGACCAAGTACAGACATTTTGGCATTGAAGTAGCAGGTACTGCATTGTCCTGAGATGCCTTTTTCTCTTCTGACTTGCTGATGCCAAGACAGGGGGTTAGAGGGGAGCTCAGACCTGAGAATAATTTTTCATCAGCTTTCCATATCCCCTCAGTCTGCATATTCCTAACACATAAGTCCAACTCTGTCAGACCTTCTCACAGCATCAAAACATTTTGCTGCTATCCAAATTTTCTGTTGTTCCTGATTTTGTTTGTTTGTTTGTTTAATTATCGCTCTGTGGAAAATTTCGAAAGAGCAACTGTTCCATCCCTTTTGGGAAAAACAAGCAGACACTGAAATGTTGGGATTCCCCTTGGAAGAAAAATCCCATGTCTCGGTGGTAGAGGTCAGTGCCTTGATCCAGCTGCAGTAGGAGGGTGTCAGGGAGGGAGGTCCTAAAACACAACTGCACCCTTTGGTGAAGGCTGTGGTGAAGCTTTCAGTGCCCTGGGCATCATCTGCCCTTATCCCTTAGGAAACAGCCTGCAACCTGCCAGCAGCTCCCACTTCAGGGCAGTTGGAATGCTGGATCCATGCACGTCACTTGCAGAACAAGTCTTATTTCCAGGCTGCTTCTCCAGTGATCTGATTCTCCCCTGTTCCAGGTGAAGCTTTTCTAACATCTGCCCTTTTTGTGTCCTTCTTTTACTCTTGACCGCATCACCCCAAGTGCGATGACCTGCTCCAGCAGGGAGGTTAGCCTAGGTGATTTCCAGAGGTCCCTTCCAGCCCCAGCATTCTCTGATTTTGTGATTCTGTGACCTTCTCTGCCTCCTCAATCCCTTCTGCTTTCTGATATCTCTTCTCTGCTTTCCCGTCAGGATTTTCTGCTCTTTCCTTGCCCCAGAGCTTCCTTCATTGCCCTGAAGCTGCTCAAGGCTTTGGGGGGATGAGACAGGTAGGGGAAGGTGTGACCTTTCCTGGCAAAGCCTGAGATGTGGAAGCACTGTGCCCTGAGCAGTGCACTGGGATGCTGCTCTGCTGTTCCACCTTGCTCTCCACAGTGCTCTGACCAGCAACAGAGGAACCAGCAGTGTCCATTCCCACTTGGTGTCAGGATTGGTGCAGTGTAGGATGAGTGCCCAGGTGCTGCTTGCAAACAAGATAATGAGGCCATGGTCAAGGCTTCTTACAGGAGATGGCACCACGACTCAGCATCTCCTCCAGGAGCTCTGCTGCCTTTTTTTGCCTCCAGCTTCAGTGAGCTCCAGCACACTGTTTGGCTTGGATCCCTGAGGGGCTCTCTTTCTCCAGACCTTCTGCATTGCTGGACTGTGATTCCCCACCAACCCCTGCCCCCTCAGGGCTGCTTTTTCCCCCTCCTCTAATCAGTATCACTTAGGGCTGGCTCTGCTGCGGTCTCAGCATGCAGCTGCTGGCCTGCAGCACCACAACTGAGTGAGTCCCAGGACTCAGCAGCAGCTCCTCTGAGAAGACAAATCGGTCATTATGCATCTGAACAAATAGATTTCATATTCCAAATGGAGAGATCTGTCAGCAGCTCCATTCCTCTGGGAAGCCATGAATGTCAAGCCATTTAAGAGCCCTTTCCTAATGATGCCCCTGGTGAGCAGCCGTGAAGACGTATAGCCCCAGAGCTCAGCGAGGGTTTGCTGGAGACTATCAGGGTAGAGGGGAAGATTAGGAGGCATTAGCACAGCAGAATGTCTCGTTCAGCACTTCCTCTGGAGTCCTGCACAGCAGAAAAGGAGCACGAGGCATGGGCTCAGATTAATGGCTTCTTCACAAGCCAGCTTTGTCTTCTGACAGAGGAGAAAAATGATTGCACACACGCACACGCAGGCACGCACACGAATGAGGGGAGATGGGCCGTTCTGCCTGACTTGTACATTTTGTAATGGAGAGCCTGGCTGGAAGGAGAAGGAAAAGATGAAGTAGGGCAATGGGAATGTGATCCCTCTCTGACCTGCTGTGATGCTTATCGACCGCAGACCCTGCAATGTTTGTCGTGGCACTATTCCCTCTGCAATCCATAGCCCTGTGGAAGGCAGCTCTCTGCTGGGTTGGGGGGAAAGTCACCCAGGTTTGGAGAAACTCTCCCAGGTCAGCAGACTGCGAGAGCTGACTGTGACCCCCAGCAGCATCAACAGGGGTAGGGTGAGCCAGGAGCTAGCCCTTGCAGCCAGAACTGTCCCTGTGGGCAGGGACCAGGGCTCCCTGCTTCCAGACAAAGGGCATGGAGCAATGTCTCAAGCCCATCCATATGGCAAGTCCATGGCTTTCTCCCACTGCCCACATAGGTGCTCCAACGTGGAAGCCAAACAATTGGAATTCACATTGAAAACATTCAGGTTGTAACACTGCCCTGGACAGACATCCCCTCCCAGGCCCTTCTCTGCTAGATTTGGTCCCAATTTGCCAGGAGTGCTAGTCCCCTCAAAGTAGAGGTTTTTTGGCAAATTGGGGTTTTCCAGGAAATACACCTGACTGAGTGTCACGGAGCACTTCGGAAACCTCTGGCAGACCTGTTACGTGGAAACTTGTTAAAAATTAGCCGTTGTGTTCCGGACAAAACAAAACAAACATGTTCACACCAAGTAAAGATGACCAGAATCAAAACACCTGGCTTCAAAAAGCACGGGCAGTTTCAATTAGGATTCCCCAACACCCCTAAACTTAAACACTCATGCTGATAACCACTGCCTATATATGAAACGTGGCCCTATCTTCTTCTAAATGTGTGTACCCACCTGCATGTTATCTCTTCAGATGGAACCATTTGTATTAAGGGAAGAAAAATGCAAGTATCTCGGGGCCACCTTTAATAAAGTATTTGATAGAGTGCCTTGCAAAACCGTACCTGGCAAATGAATTCGAATTGGAGTGGATACAAGCTGAGACACCTGACGGAAAATTGGCTAAGAGGTGTGTAAACACAGAGCCATGATAAACTACAGGGGTCTGCATGGGGAGGGAGGTGTCCAGGAGGTGCCAGAGGGATCGATGTGAGAGCTGGTCTAGTTTAACATCTTTATTAATGACAGGGAGGGAGAAGTAAACAACGCATTAATAACATCCCGGGATGATACTGAACAGCACAATTCCCTAGACAGAGACAAGAGCAGGAATTGCAGAGCAAGGGCTGACCCTGCATAGCTTCTTGCTTTTTGTTATCAAGGTCAAGGGATATATTGGGCACCGGAGGTGGGAAAGGAGCTGTGGGGCTGAAAGGAATCCGGAAAAGGAGCCCAGGCAGGAAGCATGAGATGAATACTGTGAGATAACTGAGGGAAAGCAAGTTTGGGTCAAATTCCATTCTCTAACCCCCCAAGATCCTCCTTTTTGACCCGAGAAGAGCACTACAGACAATGGGCCATAAAAATTGGCAGCTATGTCTCCACATCTAGGTGCTCCCTTCAAGATGCTGTGACCTTCCAACGAAGCTTCAGCCCAGTGCTTAAAATTAGAGATGCTGTCTATCTCAACAGCAGAGGTATTGGCCTGGTGCAAAGGAACGCTGGGTCAGTAATAGATGTGTCAGGATGGACAGCAAGCATGAAGTGATCGGTGAGATTCCTGCTTTTGGAAATTGGTGATTGCTTAATACCAGCAATTGTCATTTTATTTCATTTATGTCATCTTTTGGAGCATGATTCTGGCTAGAGGAGCACACACACACACACTCAATACTTCAGAAAGACTAATTTTCCACGTTTCAAGGGAATTATGAGCAAAACTCTTGGGGAGGAAGATGAGGGCAGGAAAATGAGATGATCAAAGTTGAGCAAGTGGGAGACAGTGCAGGAAAGAGCCACAAAAAAAACCGTGGAGCTGGAAGAAAATCAGCCTTGCAATGAGAGACTAAAAATTCTTGATCTGTTTAGCTCATCAAAAAGAAGATTGAGATTTAACTGATTGCAGTGTGTAAGTACCTTCCCAGGAAGAAAATACAAGGTGTGAAAGGCTCTTCAATCACATGGGGAAAGGAACAAAAGAGCCAACAGCTGGAAATTAAGGTCAGACAAATTCCAGTAAGACGTAAGGCCCAGATTTGCAGCAGAAAATGTGACCAGACATTCAGTCAAAATCCCAGGGATGTGGTAACTTCTGGGACGTGGTAATTTCTTCACATCTTAAAGCAAGGGATGATTTTCTGTAAGATGCTCCAGTCAAATACTGGACGCCTTTCAGCAGAAACCAGATGCAACTCCCTGCTTCACACAAGAGGGCTGTGCTGCAAAGGGGGTCATGACAGATGACCTGTGGTTTTCTTCCAGAATTACTTGGCTGGAAGAGGATGTTTAAATACCTTATGCTGTGTCTCATTCCTTTCCATTCCACAACTGCTGGCATATCCTCTTTGCACCCTTAATTACAGATCTGCCTTCATCATCTTTTGTCCATTCTAGATATCGTGGAGCACTTGTTTTTGTCACATTTGCTATACCAATGTCTTCATTTATCCCACACAGCTGTGTGTCATTTCAAAGCACAGCCCGTGGCTCCCCATGCATTTTCCACACCTGTGGTTAAGATCTCAATAGGACAGTTCCTGTTTTATTCCTAGAACTGCAGGAGCCTATTAAAGAAGGAAACTTACGCTGTGCTCTCTTTTAGGAAAGCTTTATTCTTCTCTGTGCTAGTAAATGTTTTTTTCCCCCAGTTGTGAAGCTGGCATCCTTTTCAACAGCACAGCCTCTTCTTCTCTTAAGTTGAGAAAACCTGGTATCAGGTACCCCAAAGGGGTTCTTGCTGGCTCTACCTAACACTAAATGCACCTTGAATTAATGTTGCAGGAGGAGCTCAGATGCTGCCAGAGGGAGAAGCAGTGGGCTCTGGGCACTGGGACCTGGGGAGGAAGCCAAGGTGGAGGAGAGAAGCTGAAGGTGGTTTTTGCTGCTATTAACAGCAAAGGTAAGGCCGAGCGTGAGGGTAGGCTTGACCCTGCCCTCGGACTCTGTAAGGGAGCCGGCTGAACGCGCTGCTGCTCACACACAGGTCTTGTGCAAGGAGACATCTGGAGACAGGACCCATCTGGATCAGACCTCTTTCCTGGGAACAGGGCTTGTGTGACTTCCTGGACACCACAAAGTTGCTGGAAAGGCGAAGGCACTTCAGAAATAGGCAGAAGTGATGAAAAGTCTGTGGGGAAAGGCCCAGAGCAGGAGTAAAAGGGCTGCTTGCAAGAACTTGGGAGGAGGAGGGAGGGTATTAAGGGTCCCCTGCTGGTTTCACTGGGAGGAAGGGAATTAAATCAGGCGAGAAAAATCACGTCTGAACACCAGGAAATGCTTTCTGTCACATAGATGTATTAGCTTGGGGAATTCCATCCTTAGGCATGGGGTGAGCACATGGTTGCTCAAGACATACTCGGCAATGCTCGGAGCTTGAAGGGAAATGTCGTGTTGAGGAGTCATTGTCTCAGAGCTGTGCCAAGCTGGGACAGTCCCAGGGCTGCTGTTACTCCCCCACTCTGTTGATGTCATTCAGAGGGTGCTGCTGGGTGCACTCTGTAGCCCTGGGGCCTCAGGATGTCTGGTTTCACAGGCTGGGAGGAGGGATGTGAATCCTCCTCATGGTGTCCAGCCCCAAGCTCCTGTGTCCTTTTCCCATGGGTGGATCCTTGGATGACTCTCATCTCACCTGCTCAGGTGCCAGGGCGAGGAGATGGGCAGGAGGAGAAGGGCTCCCCAGGGGTCCTGGACATCCTAGACTGATGTCCACACCAGTGCCCCTGCACTGTGATGGATGGGAAGTCACAGCTGGCTGTTTCAGCTCCGTGGCTGGGAGCCCAATTCCAGCAATGCTTTCCAAGCTCTGGCACGACCACCAGCCTGCTTAGGTTTCCCCAACAGTTTTATCCTGTGGGGTGTTGGCTGTAGGGACTTCCTGACTTTCTTTCACCTTCCCTTGCTCACTGACCCAGCCTCTTGGGCCTGCTTTGGCCAGGGGTTACCACGTCTCCAGGGCAGACCACCCTTACCAAACTGGTGGGCTCCTACAGAAGTTCTGAAGGCAGCAGCAAGCAGCAGCACTTCTCCAGCACATATATCTGCTTCCTAAGTAAGACCTATTGCCAGGCTGTCCCTTATCTACCTTTCCCTCCTTTCCAGCCGCTCCTCTCTTCCCGGCTTCTCCCGGAGTTGTGTTGTTGCCATGGTGACCCGTTTATCTTTAAAAGATACATTTCCCCCCACCCCACCCCAGCGCGAAGTAAAACTCCCGAGCTTCATCCTCCATAGAGAACTGCCTCCCTCGAAAGTGGCACTAATTGAGCATGAAATGCTATGCAACTAAATTACACCATAATTTATTCGGCGTTAAATGATCTTAAGCAGCGGCTCAGGAGTGCTGAGAACAAGAATCACTCCCCTCTTCCCACTCTCCTCACTTCCTCACTGCGCTGCCTGCGCCGCAGCCGGGAGCAAGCCGGAGCCCGAGGATTGCACGCTCCGAAGAAGGACCAGCCCTCAACAGGACAGCCGCCGCCCCAGTGCCTGATTTTTTCGGGAGAGCTGCCAGCTTGTTGAGCACTCATCAAAGAACCTCTGATCACATCCCAATCACTCCTAAGAGTCCTAATGTCCAGCAGGGATCCTGTCAGTAAACTGCAGCGTACGGGATGTCACCAGCATCGTGCAGGATCTGGGTGGTTTTAGCCTGTCAGGCTCCGATCAGGGGCTGAGGGCTTTTCCACTTTGAAGAGACAGAACTTCAGTGCAGACAGTTTGGCCAGTTTGAAACCAGCTGCCAAATTTTATCACATTGGCTATTTCTTCATTCCCAGACCACAGATCCTTTCCTCCCATCTGACAATTGCCCTCCAGCACTGTCGAATAGCAGGTCTCTCACACTGGTGTTTCTCTGCAGCAAGGAGATGCATATTTTTCCTAAGGAAATATGGAATCATTTGCTCCCCCATCTAAACTCCAGCAAAATACCATTTTGAAGAAAAATGCAGACGTTTCACGTCGAAAATGGAAAACCGAGATGTTCCAACACTCTTCAGAAATATTTTTCACTGTCTTTTCAGACTGAAGGCATTTGACAAAATTGACAAAAATATCAGAACTACCCCCATCAGCACAAGGTGTATTTTTAGACATAAAGGAGGAAAAGTTTCATTCCGTTAGAAAAAATGTCCCTACTTCCACTCAGAATGGAGACAATTTCAGCATTGTGTAAGAGATTCCAGGAGAAATGCATTCCCCTAAATAAGGAAGGATGGGAAAAGTACTAGCAGGATCAGAAGTACAGAAATATAGAGCAGCTTACAGCTTTCTTTTTTTCTTTTTTTTTTCATTTTTTCCCCCCTTTCTTTTTCTTTTTTTTTTCTTTTTTTTTTTTTTTTTTTTTTTTTTTTGGTTTTTTTTTTTTTTTTTTTTTTTTTTTTTTTTTTTTTTTGGTTTGTTTTGGGTTTTTTTCTTTTTTTTTTTTTTGTTTTTCTTTCTTTTTTATTAAATGTATGGGGACTAGGGTTAATTGGGACTCCTTCAAGTCAAAGAGTACCTGGGGACAAGAAGCAGCTAGCCCCATAGAAGAAGAAGCAGGGCTGCATGAACAAGCAGATTAGGGCTCTACAGTCTGTGTAAATCCTGGGTGATGATTAAGGATGGGTAGATTAGGAGCTCAGCAAGTCTAAAAAAGCATGGAAAAGATGACTGGGGATAGGTGCTTTTCCGAGAGAGCAGTACATCAAACTAGAAGAAAGCGGGTTCAAAAGAAGCAAAGGGATTTTTCTCTCATGTATGGAGGTTAACCTGAGTAACTTCTCACCACAGGACATTGTGGGTGGTAAAAGTGTTACCAAAAAAAATGTGGTACAAAAAACACCAGGATTATTTCACAGGGGCATAATTCATCAAATATTGCTTGATCCTATAGTGGTGTTTTGTTGCAAGCTCGAAGATGGTACTCAGGGAAAAAAATCATAGAATCACATTGCATTGCTGCTGGTTTGAAACACACCCTCAGGGATGGTGAGGTGCTGGGACAGACATATTTAGAGGGATTTTTGTGGTCTCATGGAACTGTCTCAGGTGATTGCCATCCAGCAGGAAGGAGCTGTGCAGGTATCTGAGCCCTGTTCCAGCAGTGCGGGCACTGACAGCATGCCAGACCTCCTCCCAGACGGTGCAACCTCCTTCTGCTGGAACAAAATTCCAGTGGGAAAGATCAATTTATCCAAAGAAAAATGTTTCACTTAGAAGTGTTGCCTTTGGGACAAAACTCATTTTAAGGTGAAAAAAAAAAAAAACAAAAAAAACAAAGGGAGAAGAAAGAAAGGGGGAAAAAAAAGAGAGGATGAGTACTTTGATAAGGTTGAAGTGTTTCATTTGAGTCTTTCTTGAGTGCAGTGTTTCAAGATGACTTCTTCCCCTGTTTCAAAAAGGGAAATACATTGTAAAACCAAATGAAAAATGGAAAAAAAAAAGGAAACTGAAGCAGAACTGTTTGAGTCATCCCCACATCTTTTTTGCCTGCTGTTTTCCTTCAAGAAGACGGTTAAATCTCCCTGGCTTTTGTTCCATCCTGGAACGGAAAACCTCTTAAAACCACTGAACTTCCCCCAGGTTCTCGCACAACCGCTTCCCTGCTCTTTGGGATGACCTCTGTTGTGGGAAGCCAAGACACTCAGCCCAGGCCCCTCTCCGGCTGCCCCAGATAATCCTCCCAGCTCATACTGAGCTTTGCTAAAAGAGGCAGCAGGGACAAAACTTGCCCATCCTTTTCTAGGCAGAAAGGGAAAATGCCCAGCTCCACAACTTTGGCTCAAATGCCTTTCACTCCCATGAATTTCCCTGAAGATGAGCTCTGAGTGCTGGCACTGGAGACGCAGAGGACAGCGGCAGCCACGCCAGCCCTGCATGCTCAGGAGCAGCGCCTGTACCAAGCAGGGAGCACACGCCTCACCAGGACACCGGCACCCACTCGCACCAGCTCTCCATCACCCCTGACATAACCTCCAGGGCTGTTCCTCCACCAGGAGCCTGTGGAATGACAGAAAGGCTCTTCTCCAACCTCGAGCCAGGCAGGTGGCCTCTGTGCTGGTGGCAGGCAGGCAGGCAAAGGGCCACGCTCTTTCCTGCCAGTCAGCTCTGAGAACTGAAGGAAGATATTTGTTTGCTCTCCTCTGCCACCCAGCTTTGTGAACTCAAGGAAGATGTTTGTTTGCTCTCCTCATCTTTCCTACAGCATTTGAGAGCCCTTCGAGGCAATGTTTTTCACTCCATCCTGCCTCGTTCGTTGAGGTGATTCCCAGGGTACAGAAGCCCTCCTGCACCTCACCCAACAAGGCCACGCTGTGGTTAACACTCAAAATCGCTGCCAGCAAATAAATAATTACTTGAGAGAAGCTAGGCTCAGAACTGGGCTTGGACAAACAACATTTTTCTCGTTGGTTTTTTTTTAAGCTGGCTTAAACAAGAGAGTTGAAAAATATTTTTGTGCCAGAAGTAAAACTTTGGGTGAATTTGAAAGGTGAAAAGCATTATTCTGGCTCAGACAAAGCCTCTTGTTTTCCCTTCAGAGCGTCCCAACATTTTTTAATGTGATCTCCACAAACTAAAAAAAATACAGTTTTCATGTGAAAATGTAAAAAAGTGCAATTTAAGTGCTTGACGAAGGGCTTATTTCTGGATGAAGCTGTCTTTTCTCACCCAAATTAACTGCTCAGTTGATACAAAGTTTCAAAGCGCACTCCTCACACCAAACTGCAGAAAATTTCACCCAAAGGGTGTCATTTCCTGGCATTCCCACGGCCGCAGAGGTGTCATGCAGGGGGTTGCAGTGCTGCCATGAAGCACGGAGAGCTGTGAGTTGCTGTGCTTTGGGGCTTTTTAAAGTAAAATAACAATCTTTTGAGAGTGAAAGTCCAGTCCTGGCAGAACAGATGTTGTAACTTATCACATTTATGGTGGAAACTTGAGGGCCAAGAGGGAATTCAAACAGCAAATAGTTAACAGCATAAACCCAAATAACGAGAAATATATAACGTGTATCAGAGGACCGAAGGGAGTTGATTGGTCTGAAGAAGCAGTGGGGGGTAGAAAGGGGCAATTAAAGAGAAGGAGGAGGAAGAGGAGGCAAAGGAGGGCATTGCTGGGTAGCCCAGTGATTCCTTTAAATCCAGAGGGGTAAAAGTGTACGAATCTCATTAAAATCAGCTGCTGTCCTGGAGGACCCGAGCGTAACACGCACTTAATCCATCGTCTGCAATCACACCGTCAGCTGAGGGCAGGGTTACAGGGCACTGAGGTCTTCTCTAATTAACTGCCCCGAACTTGGTTCACTCAGCTGACGTGTCCCTGTGCCCTTCCGGGGTGCTGAGAAGCAGCCACGAGTCAGAGCGCTGGAGTGACACAGCTCAGCTCCTCTGAGCTGAAACTCTGGGAAACGGGGAGTCCGATGCAGAAGATGGAGAGGAGAGGCACAGACCCTCGCGAATTCCCCGTGTTGCCTCACTAACAGCTCGCAGCGGCTAACTAACCTCCGGAGTTTCGGCTTGCTGATTACCTCCCTTTTGTCCCCCTTAAACGCTTTTGTTGTTGTGATTGTTTGCCACCGAAGCTATTGCTTACCAGATTGTTTGCTAGCTCCTTCATCAGCTGAGCTGAACAGGGGCTTGTTTCTGCGGTGCTAAAGCAGCGTGGGAGGCTGCGGAGCTGGATGGAGCCACAGGAGAGGTTGGCTGGAGGAGGCTGTTGGGATACAAAACCGCCTCTGGCAGCCAAAGCCCAGAGTTTCCTAACCACGGGAGGTGCTAGTTAAGCACCGGTACCATTCTGTCAGCCCCAGTCAGTGGTTTGCTCAGATCTAGTATTCATTAAATGCTATATTCTTCGATAAGTGGAGAAGGTATTGTGGAGCTTTAATAAAGGCTGTTGCTCATAACACTGCTTACTGAAGCCTTTCATCTTCACCCTAATTAATTCATGCTAATTTCCTTGCCAGTTGGATACATCAATTTGAAGTTTAAAATAGAATCTTAGTTTGTTTGTGGAGTTCAACATGTTGCAAAATATAGCTCTCCTGTCAGAAAAAAAAATTGTGTGAAAGGAAGGATCCAAACGGGATCTTACAAGCACGATGTGCTGTGCAGTGTGGGTTGGAGAAATCCAGCACTTTTCCAGGGCCCCACATCTGCCCTCTCACTGTAGGATCAGTCCTAAGTGCTCAGAGACTCCACTGGGAACCCTATTTACCAAGAGGATCTTTCCACTGTGCTATTGCACCCTTGCTTTTAGACAGGAGACGATATAGTCCTTCACCTGGTCTCACTCCCGCGTGTCATGATCAAAACAAGCTTTGTCAGAAGATGCCATTTCTTTGGGCTGGAATGTGGGCCGTTTGAAAGGTCTCTCTGAGGAACAGGTTTTTGCCCAATCCAGCACAGGCCCCAGGGTGCTGGGGAAAGGGTACAGCGGGGATTGCATTCCGGCTGCTCTCAGAAGTTTTTCTTCCCACCAGCACTACAACAGCTCAGTTCCTGCTGTAGCTTAAGGGATATAAAGTCACAGCTGAGAGGGCTGTAAAGGACGCAGAGAGCCATCAGTCATCTCCTTCCCCAAAACTAGTCCTTCTCCTGTCCTTCCTGGCAGACATGTTATTCTCAAAGATTCCTCAAAATAGCAAGCCCCCTTCTCTCCAGACAGCCAGCAAACACTTAATTCTTGTCACTGTGATTTACTTGTATCTTGCTTGAAATCCCCTTCCTGCAGTTTAAACCTGTTTCTTCTTTCCTGTCCAATGGCTGTGGATCATTCCCACCCTCTCTGCTGCCTCGTGGCTGTTCCCCAGCCTTTTCTTCCTCACAAGCCCAGGCTTTCTGTTTCTCTGTACAGGTCAGTTTGGAGTGGCACAGGCAGACATTCAGACACGAACATGATGAGGGAAGCAGAGACCCAGGAGATCCGTGCACACGGGCTTGCACACCCACACATGAGCGCTTCCAAGCGTGCACACCTCGCATCCAGCCTTTTTCTCCCTGAGCATCCTGTGCTCACAGCGCTGGCAGCAGCACAGGTCCCTGGGCTGTCAGAGAAACAACCAGCTCTCCCGAAAGCCTTAGGTAACTCCAGGCTCTGCAGCCCTGGTGAAAAATTCCCTTAGCATTCAAGAGGAGAAAAAAATCGGTGTAAACAGTTGTAGAGGTCCCTCTGCTCCTTGCCTTACTATGTGGCTGGCTGACCAGCAGAGAGACAGGAAAGAAGCTGTCCACGCACCCTCAGGCATGACAATGGGCAGGGTAGATTCCAGGGAATCGCAGGAAATTTTGCTAGAAATGTGGCGTGCAAAGAGGTACCGCAAGTTCCAGCTGGTTTGAATTTTCTCTGTATTTATAAAAAATAAATTGATACTTTATTACCTAATCAAAGTAGCTACTCATGCGTTTTCGTCTCCCCCTCCCGCCTCAAATTTAGCACGGGTGTTTCAGATGCTAATATAGAGCTCCCCGGAGAACAAGGGAGCCTTTCTGTGAGACTTTTTAAAGACATCTTAGAGGATGCTTAATAAAGAGGCAGCATGGGGTGGTGTCTGGGTCAAAGGCTCGACATTCAGGATACTTGGACTCCTTCCCGGCTCTGGCACAACTCCAGAACAAATGCTCCATTGCTCTGTGACTCAGTTTCCCCCTCTACCAACTGAGATCCTAAGCCTGCCCTTTCCCATGGCTTGTCAGAGAGCTGAAATCTGCCCCTGGTACCATCACCACGTTCCCTGTGGCACAGAGCACCCCAGCCCCAGCCCAAAGCCGAGCCCAGGCTCTGTGGGCAATTTGTGCCATAAAAACCTGTGCTCAAGGACTTACAGCTGTCTTGGCCAGCAGGACATGTAAACCCCAGGACTCCCTGGGTGCAGCTTGGGGCAGGGATGGAGATGCAGGATTGGCTACTCGCAGAGGTGAGCTGACACTGCATGACCTATTTTCAAGGATAGTTTTACCACAGATTTTGGCTAACTAGGTGGCAAAAAAAGATTTCGGCTTTGTGGGTGTTGCCAAAGTGGAAGAAGAAAGCAGTGAGGGTGCGGGATAAACTCTGCTTTCCTTCACAGATTCCACTGGTGTCCAGGTGACACTGACGGAGGGATGAGGAATCGTGTTTTCTTCCCACACAAGCTAATATGGTGGAGAGCCAAACATTTTTGCTTTTGGCAGAATTTTAAGGAGACAGTTACCCATGCTAAATATGTGTTACCCACACATATTTGGGAAGAGAAACACCACACAAAATAGGAAAGAAACCTTTTTTTTCCTAGCAAAAACAACAATTTAGTAAAAAAAAAAATTGCCTAAACGTAAAAACATTGTGTTCTGTCTTGCTTCCCGTGTAAAACCAGCAGGAGAGGAGCCCCAGGACCAGGCATTTCTATTGCCAGTTTTGTTCTCAGCACCGCTTTTACTGGAGCAGATGGTGGCATCAGCCTGGGACCAGCACCCTGGGTCACCTGCCCCACACACACAGCCTCACACATGTCCCCAGTATGCACGGCTGCAGACACAGTGTGTGTCCAGCAAGTGGCATTCCCCAAAAGGCATTTCAGCAAGTTTCAGCTTGGGTTTTATAAGGACAAAAAAGGGAATCACCCCTGAGCAAGGGAAGATAACAGCTCTGAAAGCATCTTTGGGAAGAGCCACTCCTGAGGGAGGGATCCTGTCCCTGCAGAGCGCTGCCAACAACTTGTGCCCACAGATTCAAAAGCCCAGTGCAGGACTGCGTGAGTTGTCATACACAGTTGGGACAGAAACTTCGGCTGGGCAGAAGGGAGTTGTCCCCCTTCGGCCTTCTTGTCTGGATAAATTCTGATTTGTTTCTCTTCTCTTTGTGTGGTTTATTTGATATGGGAAGACATGCTGGAAGATGAAAGAGGAGGGACTTTTCTGAAGCATGTGCCCTCACATTGATATCAGACTCCTGAACTGGAAGAAAACTCTTCGCATATTCTATAGACAGGACCCTGGAGGACTTGCTGGCCAGGTCCTAGCCAGGACAGGAGACTGCAGCATCTCTTCATGCCCTGCTATGGCAGAGTTCACTCTGCTGAACCTTGCAGAGGTACTTGATGGTCACCCAGGAAATACAATGAAAAAGAGCATTGCTCTGACCACATTTCAGGGGTGGCAAGGAGGTCAAGAAGATGAAGATATACCCCAATATCATACAAGTTATCCTCATGGGATTTAACAAGCTTCAGGGAAAGCTGGCTGTAGCATTTTTGAAACAATGGAGGTCCTCCTGCAGTCTCATGTAGTCCTGATCTCAGCCCTGCTGAACGCATGGGATAGGGACACACTCTTCGTTATGCCATTATAGAGAAAGGAGCCTTAATGAGAACCAAGCAATTTGAAGCTGTGCAAGAAACCTGTGCCTCAACTGGGAGTGTGTTCTGGATCTCATCTCCATCCCTGCCTTGAGTATCCACAGCTTTGCCTAGCAGGTAGGGAGGAGAGATAGGGAACAGGCAGCAAGCATGGGCAGGCTGTCTTAAGAAGACGGGAAAATATCAGAGTCTGTGTATTTAGCCAAACACCCCTTAATAATTTCAGGTTTCTTTCCCCATCCTGTCAGCTCATGAAGCAAGTTGAACAGTTTCAACACCCGGCTGAGCTTTGCATTTCATCTCACGTCGAATCCGCTGTCTGGAGACATTTGTTCTGCTTTCATTTATTCCAAAGTCCTGATCTAAGCCATGGAGGGGGATTTTTCCAGTAGGTGCCTGTGTGGCAGGGGGGAAGAGGAACTCAATGAGTGACTCAGCTTCATACTAACAAGGAGAAATTAAAACCTAGAGCGAATTCATGCAACCAAATGCAGTGAAACAGGCCCTTGATCTAATCAGCACTTTCTAAAGGAATTAAATGCCAATCTATTTTAAAATGCATTTCATTGCGACTTAATGAGGGCAACAGGGAAAAATCAATTGGTTGTGTAATTTGGGATTTCAATAATAAAAACAATAAATGCTAATTAGGAACATTCTTATTAATGTCATAAAATTCTTGGACAGATTGCAGTCACATAATTAAAGTTTGACAAAACTGCTTGAAGAGTTTGAGGCCTGACAGCAATCACTGGGACATGGACAGGGAGTGGGATGAAGGCAGTCTTTGCTCTAGGCTGCATGGTTCCAGGAAGCAGGGGAGTTCTGGAAAGGATGGAAAGCCCTGGGAAACAGGACCACCCCAAAGTCCCTCTGATCCTTCAGAGCTGTGCAGAGACAAGGCCGTGGAGCTGAGCATCCCTCGTTCGTACCCACACTGGCACCCAGAACTTGGTCCACATCCTCAGTACAGTACAGCTGCCATTAACACAGGACAGGAGTCTTCTCTCCTGCCACGCATCTGAAAATTGCTGGTGTGAATGTCAGCTGTCACTCAGATTCAGGGTGTGGCATTTCCCCTAAGTGCAGAGCCAAATCCGGCAAGGCTGGTGGGATGTCTACTCAGTTAGTCAACGTCTTTGCTCTTGCTGTGTAAGACACACAAGCTCTGAGAAATACAGTTCCCTTTTAATGTCTAACAGGCAGTGAGACTAGCTAGCACTGTTAGGGAATAACTCATTTCCTTCTGTGATGTCTCACAAAAATAGAAATCCCTGCACCAAAACTGAGGATTCATCAGGCAAAGGCCCCTGTTGTAGCAGAAGAGGGATTGGGATGATTTTCTCAACAGATCCCAGTCTCTTGCCTGGAGGCACAGACGTTTCTGCATGGAGCATCAGAGGGCATGGTTTGGCCTGTGCAGAGCAAGATGAACACAACCAAAACAGGATATTCATGCAATCGGCTTAGACAATATCTCGTGTGGTTGTCTCAAAGAGGGTAGGCAATTCTGCTACATTTCACAGCTCTGACTGTTGTCTCACCATGTCTTTTCCTAGAAACCGTTTTTCTCTAATGCAACTGGAACAGTAAAAAAAATCAACAAAGTTGGGAAAAAAAGATATCACTATTTATTGTTTCAAAATTTTAAGCAAGAGATCCCACTCATTCCCCTAGTTTTGATGTTCCCTTGAAAATGTTGGTTTTTCAAGCTTGGGTGCATTAACATCACTTCTTGATCTATCCCTCTTGTATTATTACTCTTTCCCTCTTTTAACTTTTTTCTTCCACATAAAAGAAAATGAGATGAAAAAAACCAAAAAAATGTCAAGACTGGCTGAACCAGGATTTACTTTATTAATGTAGCAAAGAAAAGAAATACAGTAACAGCTTCAGGAAACTTCCAGGAAATAACATGCTTTTTAAAAGCTTGGATTTTAATTCGCCCTGAAATGTTTCTGTCCTCATCCTGGTCTCCCAGTGCAACCCCCACTGCAGGATCACTCCTGCCACAGAAGGGATGCTTCTTTACCCATCGTTTTCCATCCTGCCTGGAGTGTCTTTATCCATCCTCCAGCATCAGCAGTTAGCAGCTGCTCCTCACACCTGCAGCCTGCCTGTGCAGGGCACTGCTATGTCTGGCTCCTGCGTGCTCAATCTGGCCCCTCTGGGCTGCAAGGGTAGCTCTGGTGCCTCAGGCAGACCTGCTGCCCTCAAGTCAGACTTCTCTCTCCACAGTGTTGCTTGTGTCCAACGTATATGTATACATACATATATATCCATGAGGTTGGGTTTGCAGGACTCAGCTGCAAAAAAAGCTGTGCAGAGAGGTGGAGCTCATTCTGGGTTGGATTTGTCTTTTTGTTGCTGTCCCACAGAGTGGAAGGAAGCTGCAATTTCTGCAATTCCTTCAGGAGCCATTCCTGTCCTGAGATGTCACTCCCCGGGAACAGTCCTCTCGCATTTCGCTCCTGTTATGGAAGCAGAACTCACCACCTGTGAGCAGCCGGCACCCCTCTCCTGTGTGATAAATGGGTGACACCAGGCTTCCACCCCTGCCCCCATCTCAGCTCCCTGCCTTCAGGACTGAGTTAAGGGACCAAAGTGTGTAGGAATTGGTACCATGTGCTCACGCTGCCTTCCCGGAGATTAGCCCCATATGGGGAGAGAGCCGCGTTCCCCTCCATTTGGAATGGGGGTTGATCTAAATGTATAGCAGGCATTCTTTGAATATATGTGACAGCCCAGGAGATAGACTTCAAACATCACCAAAACTGGCCCCTTCCCATTGATCTTTGAAAAGTACGGCCTGGCTTATTATGTTGTAAATATACTTTTATTGCACAGTGTCTTAAAATATGTTCCTACCTGACTGTAGCGCCTACAATGTCTGACAGCCGGTCTCTTTGGCTGTATCATAAATGCACAATGTATGGCCCCAGGTCAGCTCACCATTAACCCTGTGAATTACCCCACAGATTTAGGGTCAGATGCTGCATGGGCTGGAGGACAAGGGCATTACGATGTGCATCTTCCTGCCAAAAGAAGATACAGAAAGTGTCATCTCAGTAAGACCCAAAGCCTGGATCATGGGCCCTTGGTCTTGTTCAGGGTTATTTCTACAGGTAATAAAATATCAATGGTTCTCAGTCCTAGGAACAGCACATTTTAGGGAGGTCTTTGCACTTCGTGCTTTAGGCATCAATGGGAAAACTTGGTATGGCTTACCTGTAGTCTTATACCTTCCTCCAAATTGTCTGCTAACGGCCATATAATGCCTGACTGCCATCCAGTTTGGATCAGCGTGATACGGGGTCTCAGGTCTGGAGGGATCCAACCAACAGCCCCTGAGCAATCCTTAATCCTTTTAATAGATTTTTCAAGCCCAATTATTGAAGACAGACAAAATTGTTGAGAACAGGCAGACTTCAGATTTTTTTTCCCAAATACTTTGAGATATTAGTGCTGCCGTGCTGTTTGAAATTTTATTTTTACTATGTAGCAAAGGATTTTGTACGAGAACGTCGCAGAAAACAGCCTGAGATCTAACAATCTCTGTCAGCTTTAGTTTAAATTCAAATAGCAGTAGGCAGTGACAACAGGTCTACAACTATGGTTTCCAAAGACAAATATCGTGACGTGAAGGAAATCTCTGTGGGGTAGCCAACTGCACTGAACAGGGCAATGCCTGGATCTAGTTACGATGAGTTGCAAATGCCAGCTAGAATTTTCTTGCATAGAAAGCAGGGATCTCAGAGGAAAATGCTCTGAGGTAGTAGGATGAATCCAATCTCTGAGTGGTTGCAAGGGATATGTAGGATAAATATAAGAAATGGGTTGAGAAGATGAGATCAACAGAACAAGCACTATTGCATAGGTCAGAAAGCAAGAAGCTGAGTCCAAATTCCCACGTGCTTTAAAAATTCCAGTGGTGGTGAGAAATTTGCTTTTCAGCTAAGATTCCTTGAGTTCTGCTGAAATTCTGCTGGAATTAACTGCCACAGTCTCCAGGACTAGAGGCAGACAGCACAACAAATAGGGGCTACAAATTAATGTGGCTGAGATGGGATCGACCTCTCCACTTCCTGCCATCCTTCACTGAAATGATATATAATTCTATTGTCGCATTAACACAGGAATTTTGCATGATGTTTTCTTACTCTCTCTTAGTAAGAGAAGATCAGAGTAGAAGAAAGCACTGGGCAGCTGTTTGGATTTCTCTTGTATTCTGCTACCCCCTGGAAATGGCAGGTTCATGGGGGTGGCAATGCCTGGTGCTCAAGCGCATTGGCTAGTTTGCGTGGGCAACGTGACACTGGTTAAAATAATTCCGTATTTAAAATATTGAGGTTTTTTCATTCACCTTAATATTTTGCAGGTCTTGCAGGTGTTTTCTTCCCAGTGTACCTGACTCCACATATCCGTCATGACGGGTCAGGGACAAGAGCAGGATGCCACCCATGGACTACTGCATCCAGCTCTGGGATGTTCCCATCTCCTCATAAGGATGTGAACCCATTGCAGTGGGCCCAAAGAAGGCCAGCTGATCAGAGGTTGGAGGACCTCTCCTGTGGAGACAGGCTGAGAGAGTGGGGCTTGTTCAGGCTGGAGAAGAGAAGGCTCCAGGGAGATCTTATAGCACCTTCCAGTGCCTGAAGGGCTACAAGGGAGCTGAGGAGGAGCTTTTGATAAGGGAATAGAGTGATAGGACAAGGGGGATGGCATTGAACTAAAAGGTGAGAGATTTGGATTAGATATGAGGAAGAAATTCTTTACTGTGAGGGTGGTGAGGCCCTGGCACAGGTTGCCCATAGAAGTTGTGGATGCCCCATCCCTAGAAGTGTCCAAGGCCAGGCTGGATGGGACTTGGAACAACCTGGTCTAGTGGAAGGTGCCCCTGCCCATGGCAGGAAGGTTGGAACGAGATGATCTCTAAGGTCCCTTCCAACCCAAGCCAATCTGTGATTCTATGCCCAGGGCATGTAAGTCCAGGGCAGCTACAGCACGAGGTTGGACCACAGAAGGGCCCTTCCTCAGGGGTTACTTGACCAATGATTTAGTAACCACTTGCCTCTACCATGAGCAGCTGGGCAGAGAGGAAGGTGGGAACCAGTCTCAGAATCTGAGTCTAGAGAAACCTTGGTGTCTTGCCAAGCCATGCTTTCACACTTTTCTGCGTAAAGGTGAAGCTGAGAAAGTGCTTCCTTTGCAATTATACATGAGATTCTGCCTTACCGTTTGACTTTCAGAGATGGAACTTTTTTAGGAGAAAAAAACCAGCAAAAGTGAATGTCTTCAGAATCCAAATCACACAGCGTGGTAAGACTGCAAATAGAGATGGACCATCTTTCTGCATTTAAGGGAGATTTGCTTGTCACTCAAACTTACATTCCTGTCCTTAACCCAGTGACCAACCTAAACCAGCCCCAGGCTCAGCAGCACATTCTGTACACAATGTTTTCTTGCAAGAAATAGGTCTAAACTGGTCTCTTTTCCCTTCCCCCCAAAATCCCAGTGCATCTCAGTTAAACGTGCTTAGAGGTGATCCTTCAATGGCTTGTACGCGATTTCCCCAGTCCACTCCCGACAAAAGCTTAGCTTCTTGGGCAGGAAAATGCCAAATAGGTTAGGAAAAGGCCTTTCCTAGCTTTGCTAGTTGCCAAGAAGAAAAATACATTTTAAAAAGCCATAAAAGTGTAATTCTCCTCTACACACATTCCAATAAATCAAAGATAGCTAAAAGGATTTTCTTCAGTGAAAGAAAAATCATCATTTCTTGCCCTATATAAAGTGTGAAAGTTTTAGTCTGAACAGAGAAATTTTACAGAGAATTATGGTCATGTGAAACCAAAGGGTTAGAAAGAAAAGCTCAATGTAACCCAAGCACTGGCTTTTGATATTATGAAAGCTGTAATGTATGAAACGCTACAGATCTATGGGAAATATATTCCTTTCCGTGAGAGGAATTGTCAGAGCACAATGTCTATGAATCAAGATTGATTACACAGAAACTGTTTTTCCACTTGACATTTATTTTGCAGAGATATTAATGAGGAAACAATTTCTTTTCCCTGCAGTTCAACCTGAGGTCATTCCCCAAGTCTGTTATCAACCTAGACAGCCTATCTGAATGTATCTCATACATGCATTTGAGAGATGAACTATGGTAGGTATATTTGAGGAGCCACAATTTCATTTTGAACTACTTTAATTGAGTGAATAAGTGTTCCTTGGGCTCTGACTTGATCAGTCTTTGCCTAGTTTCTGCACAGGACCTGAAGGACCACTATAGGTATACCTTTTGTGCCTACAGCAGCTCTTTTAATTGTTCTCAAGAATCTCTGTTCTCATTAATAAAACAAAGAGATCTCCAGCAGACCTGACTGGGGAGAAGGTCATGAGCATGAGTACTGGCACTTGTGTTGCAGATGCCTGTTCTGCAGGCAGCCTGCACTCGCTGTGCGGAGCTGAGCGCCAGGATTTCCGCTGCAAAGGACACAGACATGCGTGGTGGCTCCTCTGGACTGGCAGCACGTTTAACTTCAATGGTTAAAGCAGATTTTTTATGTCACTACCATGAAATGAGCCTGGGTGGACATTAGTGCAATAGTGTCTTGCAAACCACAGTGGTTGAGGAGTGGGTACAAGTCATATCCAGCTATCCCTGTGGCAGGAGAGGTCATGAGGGCAGATGTGGGGAACTCTGAGATTGGCCACAATTTTTTTCATAACCTTCTCTCCTAGAAAGGTTATTGAAAATCTCGGTTTTGTCTCCTCTTCCTCTGTCACTCCCAGGCACCTAGTGTAACACCTGAGATCTGAGTGTACCAGAGCCATCAAAATGTTCTTTTTATAGACAGTGAGAAAGGGGAGGCAGCATGATATAGGGGTGACCTCCCATCTGACACATGGGGTAGGACTCATCCCACCTATTTTTGGCTGTGTTAATGCTGTGGTTCTGATCTGCACTGTAGCTGCTGTCTGCTCCTTTCACAGCCAGTAAAGAGGAACGGATACCTCCAGGAAATGAGGAAAATAACTTCTTCATACATGGGTGTTCGACAGACAGGGTGAATCTGCATCAAAAGGTGTTCAACAAACAAGATATATCCCAAATGACAAGTGCAAATTAGATGCCAAGCTTTCGGGTAGCTGCATCTAGTGGAGAAAAGTCACACATTCATAGTTACTTGTTCTTGCAGCCCCCCAGGTAGTCTGTAGGAATATGAGGCCGGCTTTCATGGCTAAAGCAGGATTTACTTCTGAGCCCTGGATGGTCGTTTTCTCTCAGTGTGTGCTGTGGTGACCACTTGATGCAAGGCAGCTGTGGAGCAGCAAGCGAGTAACCCAAACATCCAGAGCTGCCTGTCCTCGAAAATCCCCTTTCCCATAGGTGAGTTTTCAGATAACCGGGGCTTTATACATCTACCCTAATCCAGGCATACCCTACTCAGCCACAGACTGGGAGAGATAAATGAGTCAGAAAGAAATGTGCCAAGGGGTAAGCTCTGCCACAGTGTCCCAATACTGGGATTTCTTGCCCTGTGATCAGCTTCTATAAAGCAGCACCTTCCCTGACCAGAGTCTTGCTCTCTGCCATGAATCCCCAGGGCAGCTGGACAAATCCAATCATCCATCAACTAGTGATAACCTTGCTGATTGGGATGCTGGAGAAAATTATTGACCCATGTCCATCAACAGCTGAACGTCCACGTGTCTTAAGAAAAACCTTAGAATTGCCCTACATACAGGAAAAATGGAAGGAAGGTTTGTGCCGAGTAAAGCTGGCAAATTGCAAGGGATCCAAACATCCACATCTGTTCAAAAACCTGTGGAATGCTGTCCAGAAGACCTCTGCCTGGAGACAAATTGTGGGGAGGATACAAAGTACCCAGCTCCCATCAAGGGTGCCCTGCAAGGCATTCCTTGCCATGACAGTGGGGCCAGAATGAGGAGATGGAAACAGACCTTGGAGGGGGGAAGTGTTCAGGTCCAAAACTTGTCAGAGAGAGGAGAGTGGTTTTCTCTGACAATCCATCCTGCGATTCCTTGATTGCAGCCACCGCTTTGGAGGAAGAGGCATGCGGAGCATTCTCTGCTCTCTGTAAAGAGGCTTGAGGACGTTCAGCTGCTTACTGCTGCTGCTAGGCTGCATGGATAAGCAGCAGCCTCCAGCCTCCAGGGAGGCTGAGCCAGCCCTAAATCCACTTCAAAGCAGAAAAGAACATTATGGCCTGTGCGTGAGGGTCTTAGCTTCTCACACGGTTCCTCCACTCCGGTTTTATGGCGTGAAGAACACAGCCCTTACGACAGCAACTCAGCTGCATTTTTCTTGGCGAGCTCATTCCCACTGGACATCATTCAGGCACTCTTCGGAGTGGAAAAGAAAAGGAGAGAAAAGTGGCCCCCTTGAAGTTCTGCTCAGCTGGGCTGCTCGTGTTCCTGAAAAACACATCTACCTTTTTATAACTCCCCGAGCTCGCCTTCGGGGAGCCTGCCTGGCGGTTTCCACATGGGGTGTGTGAGGGGGTGCGTGTCTGATGATCGGAAAGGGATGTTTGCAGCCTGCAGTCCTGCAGGCATGTGGGGAAAGGCGAGCTGGGTGCAGGGGCTGCCTTACGATGTGGATGTATGGGATGGAAAGAGGTGGAAAGCAGAGCTGCATGGAAGGAGGGAGCTGGATGGAGACACCATGTGAGGAGGAGGGTTATCCCAAAGGCAGCCCCCATTTCTGCCCCCACCACCCTCTCCCTCTTTCAGTCAATCCTACCACAAGCAGCTTTCCCATGCAGCACAGGACTCCAGCAGGACTGAGTGCTTATGGAGAGGTGGCAGTGCTGGCAGACAGGGCCATGCTGGCTCTGCAGCTGTACAGCTCACTTTCCTCTGCAGGTACATAGGACCCGATGGCTTTAAATCAGCAACAAGCTATGACCAGTGCTCAACTACTTACAGCTGCTTGAAGCCCTTTATGTTCAGTGGAAAGCCTGGCACTGGCTGATGTGGTCTGTCTGCAATGGAGCTTCCTGGTAGAGGGGATTCAACTCCCTCTTTCCTTAATAAATCCCATGCTACAAGACAGCAGTGCAGGAGAGTCTGTTTTAGGGGCATGGGGTGAGCAGCTCTCTGCTTTTAAAGTATCAGTTGTTTCACAGAATTATTTTTCTTTCCAGCCTGGCAATGTCCATTTAAGGCAGTTTAAATAAATCCTGGCCTGATGTTGAAGCTAAGAGCTGATGTCAAAGGGAGATTAAACTGTTTAGTGGCAGAATGTTTAAAAAATAAGCTGGAATGTCCAATACAATTTTTCTGGTGAAGAAGGTCAAATATATCCTGAGTGATATATATTTTTTTTTTGCTTTGACATCCCAAGATCAGAAATTGGCAAGGCAGTTCCACCTGTGTTGTTTCTCTGTGAGTTTAGTGTGGGTGTTTCTCTTTGGGTGTGAGATGTGTGACTTTGTTCCTCCTCCTCTCAAGCAGAACTCCTGGAAGATTCCCAAGCAGCCAGCCAAGGGCTGACTGGCAAGTTCTTGCTTTCCTATGCCACCATAAAATCACCAGTTAATATCCAATTGCCTGAGCACTGGCCAGGAAAATGGATATGTGTTTTTATTTGACCGCACTGCCAGCGTGCATGAGCCTCTGTCAAAGGAAAGCCCTGTCCGAATCTGTTGTGTGATCTCACCAGCATCCCAGCTTGCGCGATCTCCCCAGTATCCCAGGTTGTGTACTCACACAGACCTTGCATGAGTGCCAAATGCCATTTTTCTCTCCCTTCACATTTGTGTTTTCATGTGCTTGCTGCTTGCTTTGCTCACCTGTACATGAACTCACCTTCCCTCCCCGGGCACGTGTGGAGGGATGGTAGCACCTGTATTTACATATGAATTTCCAGCTAAGGCATTTGTGGACAAGCCTGTGAACAAGTATTTCCCTGATAGTGTATCTCTGAATAAGTGCTCACATGAGTGTTCTTTTGCCAGCAAATTCCTAGATAAATCCTCATCAGTTCATATAAGTGCAAGTACTTGCTTTGGGATTTGCCTGCCAATATGTATCTAGAGATACACTTGCCTGAAAATTCATGTCCACATGTGGCTCTGCATGAGAATGCTGGTTCAAAGAATCTCACCTCACGCGTTCTTTTTTTTACCTGCACCTTTTCAGCCTGGATTCTGCCACAATAAGTATTCACAAGAAAAGCAAGCAATGGGGGAGGTGAATGCCTTCAAAGCAAATCACGGCTCTTATTCAGATGAATAGTGGAGAGTCTTTTCTTCTGATACTGTCCTTCCTGCTCTTGTGATATGCATATGACTCTATATGTTTCCATTTGAGGCCTGAGGAACTCTGCTAGTTCCCCCCTGCTGCCCACAAGCCAAAAAGACGATAAGGGAATATAATGAACACAAACAATGGTGGAGGCTGAATTTGACTTTTTTTTTCCTCCAGGGACAGGCAGGACTCACAGATGTAGGAATATTATTGAATTCCTTTGGATACATTTGATCTCTCAGCCAAAAAAGTATGTGGGACATTTCCGCTTATTTTTAAAACATTCTGCCACAAAACAGTAATTCAATTAACGAAAGCTCCCACTGATGTCAGCCCTGAGCTTCAGCCTGGCTGAACATTTCTCTCTGCTGTACACACAAAAGCCACCTTAAAGGGGAGCGACTAATCTACATGTGTTTGGAAAGGAAAAGCCTTCATGAAATCTTTTATGATCTAAAGTGAAGGCATGTAATGAACAAAGTGTGTTGCTCATTAAATGCACCCATGTGCAAGCAGGCCTTCGCCGGTTGGGTTGCAGTCTTTCAGCCCTGCTTGAGGTGGATCTGGAGCCATGGAAGGTGTCTGAGACTTGTGCTGAGGCACTGCATGGCTCTCTCCTTCGAGCAGCCTGCTTCCCGTTGCTTCTTTCCCTCCTGGCAAAGGAAACGGGAAAGCGAACGTCGCTGCACTGTGAACTCAGATTCATTTTCATGCATTGACTGAGGGCTTCGATTCTTCAGGTCAGAGCTGTTGAAAAGATACGCTTTCCCTGGAAAAACTCCCTCTCCCCTCTCCCACCCCCGAAGCCCCAAACAATTACCTCGGCCATATGTTTTGTAAAAAGCACTTTTCACAAAAACAACATCTTACATGAAATAGAATCTGACAGCTCTCTTTTAATGCAACGTTAAATGTGAGGTTTTAATCTCATAAACCTCAGAAAACTCAGGAGCTGATCTTTCTCCAGAAGCATTAGCTCTGCCCCCTCGTGTGTGTGCCCTCCAACAGGAGGGCTCACAAATCAAGCACACAAAAATACTTTCCAACGAAACCCTGTGTGTATAATTCTGATGCCTCTCAGGTTGCAGGGGAAAGTGCAATTTAAGCACAAATCAAAATCAGACAATTAAGGTTACTTAAAAAGTAATACCACAGACACGTTATTCAACATCATTTGGGAATATGCAATAAGATATGGAGATAAACTGAGATAGAGAAGCTGAGGGGGCAGTATGTTTCAAATATCCAGGTAGATGGATTAGAAGGCAAATCAGGCCTCCAGAACTCTCACTCAGATGCAACCAGGCTGAGAGCACTTGAAAGTTGCTTCTGAGCCACAGCTGTTTGGACCCATCCATGAAATGAATCTCATGGATCTCTGTCCATCCTCGATGAGTGAATGGCAAAAGAAAAAAAAAATTAAAAATTGCTGATCTTGTCTAGAATCCTTTGCTGAGGGCAAGAGAGTGTAATGGACACTGACAATCTTGAATGTGTCCCTTGCTCTGAAGCAGAGCCAGGGTCCATTGTCTGGATGGTGGGAAGGGAAGTAAATGAAGTTTGTCAGGCTGCACTGCTTGGAGTGGCTGAGCTGAATCCCAGCATGAACAATGGATTTCACCCTGGAAAACCATGTGCACACCCAGGACAACCTCACACAGAAACATCCCATGTCTCTGCGGCTACAGGCGTGGTCTCTGCAGTCTCCTGCCACCTCCAGCCACCTGCACATGCTGTGTGCTGCTCAACACAAGGGGAAGAGTGAAAATGTGGAAATACACAGTCACATCTTCTGGACACCAGCATGGGTCATGGAAGAGAGGGCTGGGGCTTAGTGATGGCCTCTTTATCCAGCAGATGTTTCCTGCAGTCTCATTGCCCAGGGAAATGTGCCATGCTGTGGGAATTCCTGTAGCAGTAGGGCAGGGGGAATTGTTTTAAACAAAAAGAAGGGATATTCAGTCTAGATACAGTAAAGAAATTCTTTACAGTGAGGGTGGGGAAACAGTGGCATGGGTTTCCCAGAGGGGTGGTAGATGTCTTATCCCTGGAAAAATTCAAGGCCAGGTTGGATAGGGCTCTGAGAAACCTGCTCCACTTGGAGATGTCCCTCCAGGGGGCTTGGAAAAAATGACCTTTAAAGGTCCCTTCCAACCTGAAGTATTCTATGTTTCTATTAAATGGGCAGACTGCTCAGCTACAGCCGAGCAGGTTTGGCCTTTCAGTACTTTGTGGTGAGTAGGGGCAGACTGTCGGCCTGGGGGAATTTCAGAGTCTGAATAGACCTTGAGGAGCTTGTGAGGGGTTACAGTGGCTCTTTAGAGCTGTGTGAAGTGAGGCTGAGAGGACAAATGGAACGCTAAAGGGGAAGAACTAATTTGTACATCTCATTTGGGCCTCCATCAGTGCATCCTTTCCACAGGATCAGGGCTCAGCTGCCCACATGCTGTGACGTCCCTGTGACATGCAGGGCTGTGCGAATGGTGGATCTGGACACCCTTGTGTCATCTGGGTATGGTGCCATCGTCACGATGGCACAGTGAGGGACAGCTGGGGACCAGGCACCTGGTCACCTTCCCACTCAGTGACCCCCTGGGACTCGAGGGTGCTGCTCCAGGTGGCTTGTGGGACACAAATGTTCTTGTTGCAGCGCTTCTGAGTTCACTCTGTGCAAGAGGGTAAGGATTTGACCTGCACTGAGCTGGGAGATGATTCCTGATGTCGTTCTGCCAGACAGCTCCCAGCCCTGGGGAAGGAGCACTCTGAAGGGGAGACAGTAAATGCGTCCAGGGACATAAGGATGGACCAATGAGCTTTTCCTTTCATTGCCTGAAGGGACTAAATCCCACCAGTCTGGCAGCGTCAGTCAGCAGTGGTCTTTGGGTTACCGTGAGTGTGAAGGATAGGGGGAGAAGATTACAAAAATGAATATTTTGTCAGCTGTTGGATTCTTCAGGGCATTTGTGAACAACCTGGGGCAGCATTACTACTGTTCCCATCCCACAAAGTGGAATGACAGTGAGCTGGCTGGTGAAACACCACCATTTCTCCGGTCCTGCTTGATCCCCTGGGTCAGCGTCCCTTGCAGGGTGTAAGACAAGAGCCTGTTCCTGCAGCCTTCAGAGATCAGTTCCACTGACCCCCCTGGCACTGCTGGAGCTGATGACTTAAGGGTTACGGGAGCCCAGCCCCCCAGCAACTGCATGGCTGGAGCAGCTCAGGTGCAAACACGTGGTGCCTGTCTCTCTGCTCACCTGACCAGCATGAGAAGCAGGATATCCCTCACCAACTGCACTGGCTCGTTCCAGCCTCCAGCTTTGTGTCTCTCCAAGCTGGCAAGGCAAAGCTGCATTTCAGAGGCTGGGGCAGATGCTCACGCCAAGCAGCTTCGATCAAAGCCCTTGTTTAGTTATCAAAGTCAGGGTAAACAGCTGGACATGCACCTGCTAGGAAGAGGCTTTTTTCTCCTTTCTCCAATCTCAGCCAACTTCAGCACGACAGGGAGGGATCATTTTGCACCCTGAGGCTGTTTTGAGAGGGTGATCCTATTTTTCAGGATACTGAGTATCCTCACAGTCCCCATTACTGCTGTGTTGAGCAATCAGTCTGTGATCCTGGAAAACACTGAGATCTTTGCTCTGGGGGCAGACTTAGAGGTTTGGGGTGCATGAGGATACTTAACCTGAAAGTACCAGACCCTGACATAAATAACTCAGTCTCTGGATCTCCAGGAGGCTGCCAAGGGGTGCCTGACCACAGTGTGGAGCAGGAGTTTTTCCCCACCAAAGTTCCTGTCTCCCAGGGAAGGCAAGAAGTAATCATGTCTCCATCTTCAAATGTTCAGAAACCTTTGTGGCAGGCTGAGTCAAATCAGGAGAGGTTTTCTGGAGCCTTCCAGAAGGGACAAGAAGTTAAAGGGACAAAAAAAAGGGATCACGAAAGTATCAGCTTTGAAGAGTGAGATATTTCTGTGGCTGAGCAAAGGCTGAAAGTCCTTGGCTCAAGAAGCAGGATGAAGCAGCCACGTCGCCTGCTTTTCTGAAACCCAATCTCCCCCAGCTTCATGTCTCTCCTCACTGAGGGCTCCTCTCCCTTTGCCTTTTTTTTTTTTTTTTTTTCCTTTTCTTCCTAAGAAAAAGAAAGAAACGCAGGACAGAGCTGGTGCTGTTTTCCCAAAGTGTTTCCCCCAGGGTCCTTGTTGCAGCATCAAATTTCCTTTGAAATGGCTATGTGGGAAACGCTGTTTCTTGGGTCACTTCCCAAAAGAAAAAGAAAAAAAGACAATAAAAAATGAAATAGGAAAATAAAATTCAACATATGAAGAGCAGAAGCCAAATCACAGCAGCTCTCTGTCCCATTTAATACTTGGTCATAGGGAGGAGACTGAAAGTGTTGTTGGGAACAGTGATTTTGCATTACCATGTTCCTGCTTCTAAATGTCTTCCTGGCTCCCTCTCTGGATTAGCCTTTTTGCCCTTTTTCCATTTAAATTCCACTAAGATCTGGGGCATTGACTAGTCTGCAAGCTGAGCATAGAAACAGACGGCTGACTGGAAGCAATTCCTGGAGTGTATTCCAGACCACCAAAGCAACCCAGGGAAGAGGATGAGTTCCTCTTTAAACACTTGTTTATGATTTGAAGAAACACAAAGCTGATTATTATGGGTACAAAGACACATATTTCTCTCTTTGCCATCTGCCTCTGCTCCTAACCAGCCCTTGGTTGTCATCCCTGTGTGGACCCACACCAGGAAAACGGGCACACCTCTGCTCAGCCCTGTATCCCTGTATCCCACCCAGCTGCACGCACCCCTGACTCCTCAGCAGCTGTGCTTGAAGGTGCAGTGACCTTCTGAAAGCTGCAGCCTGAGATCTCCACTAGGACGTCAGCTGTCTATTAACATTTCCTGAACCTTTCCCAGTGCCTGCTGACACGTGAGAAGCTTTCTGCCACCTGGCCCTCTTGGCAAGCAACAGGCAGCGTCTGTCCCGCTTTGATCTGCTGCACACAACGTTTGACCAGGAGTGAGTGGGCTGACGTGCCTCGGTGCGTTTCTCCCAAAGCTGATAGAGTAAGGCAAAGGATCCAGTTGGCTGGGGTCAGCACTCCAGACCTGTACAAACCCCTGCTTGAGCTCTGCAGACAGGCCTGCAAAGTCTGCAAAATCAAGGGCAAATAGTTTTCTTCCTGCTCAGATCGTATTTACTTTCCCCACACAGAACCTTTATTTATACCAGTGCTGGCTGATAGGATGGGGAGGTACTGAGAAAGGCACCAGATGGACTATCCAGGACAGTTTTCTTTGGGCTTTGTTTATATCACACTCAAAAAATCCATTTTATTAAAGGTTGCCCAGCCAAGGAAATGTGCAGAACACCCAGCCTTGGTGAGACCTGAAAGTCGAGAGCTCTGCTGCTATGTCGGCTTTTCCCACGCACATGGAGAGTCAGCTCCGCTTGCTCTGCCTCACGGTTTCTTTTGAGTAACTTTGTCACATCTGGGAACCTCATGGCTACCCTGAAGCTTCATTTTCTGGTCCAGCAAAGCTGGGGCCCCTCCTGACCTTGCTGGTGGTTGTGTCAGAGTGAGCTCCCTGAGTCCTGAGCCCAGCTCACCTTGTGAACACACAGTTTGATTCAATCAGCCTGACACATTCCCCTGCTAGGGCTTGCAGTGCATCACCTCTCTATTTTGCAAAAATCCCATCAGTAGGGACACATTTTGTCCAAAGTGGTAATTTTTATGTTGAGGCTGTTGATGTCCTGGAAATAATGTGGTCACACTGAACCCATCTGTGTCTAACAAGACCAGGTGAATCTCTCCCCCAGACCTCTGAAAAATACCTGGATGAAATCTCTCTGATGTTGTAATTCAGCCTCAGACTTTTGATATCCAAACAATCTGAATTTTGAAGCCAGCACCTTAGTTGAAATAATTTACCACTTCTCCAGACTAGATCTCAAGCCCCATAGGAATACCTTAAAAAAAACAAAAAGCCTAACAAAGAATTTCATTCAGTCATATATTTCCCTCTATGCCTCTGTTATGTTTGTTAAAAAAGGATGGGTCTTTATGCCTTGTTGTTGACTGCATCAAACTGTGAAAAATAAATTATGATCAAAACCAAATGTCATCTGTCTTTAATCAATGAACTGCTGAAAAGGACACAGAGTGCCAGGATGTTTATGGACTTGGGCTTAAATAGAGCTTGCAGCTTGGTGTGTATTTATGAAGGTGTTGACTAGAAGGTTTTAGACTCCGTAGCACACATTTACTTTGAGTATTTAGCAAAGCTGCTCAGCCTGTTCCCGTTGGGCCTTGCATCTGTCATGTTTGCATGGATACCTCAAGCTCATTCCTGGCTGGCTGCATGGACCGTGCTGGTCCTCTCTAGCTGATACTTGGGAAAATAGACTGCACATAAAAAATTAAAAGTTCACTAAAGTACAATTCCTTGGATACATCATCTCCTCAGAGGGAATAATCGTTAAACTAAAGCGTTTCTGCCATTGCTGGATGGGCTGCAAAGAAAGTTTGGGAGCTCCACAGCACCTTTGAGTTCACCAATTTTTACAGATGTTTTGCTGAGAACTTTTACAAGACTGGTGTTTCTGTTCATCATTGTGGGGAAAAGCAGTGAATTCAGAGACACAAGAAACCCAGCTGGCTGAACAGCTAAAAATACATTTGGTTTGGCATCCTCCTTGTGCACCAAGACTTTGCATAAACCTTTGTTCTCCGAAGGAATGCATGTAGCTATGAAATCAGAGCTGCCCTTTTGTGTCACTACGGGCCCCAAAATGAAATCCATCCCTGTATGTAGCATTCTTGGAAGCTCACAGGAATAAAATTATGAGATCAGAAATAAGAAAGTTGCTGGCTGTCAAAGCACCTCCTATCCATGGAATCATCAGGTGGGAGGTACACAACTTTCAGACCATTTGTTCAGAGACCATAAGAAACCTGCATGTCCACGCTTCGTGAAGGCCACGAATCAATGCAAAATCCTTTAATTCTTGTTATTCACCAGTTGCAACTTCCTTCTGAGATCTTGTCTGGTCTCTAAAAATGGCAAGCCAGATCAATAAGCCATCCTACAACAGTGAGCACCCTGACCCTGAGAGCAGTATCAAAGAATGTGCCATTACTTTACCACTCTGTCATTTTGCCAATGTCAGCTTGAATAATGACTGCAATCTTGCATCAAATGCAGTCTACCCTGAAGTTCATTCACCGTTAAGATCGTGTCTGCAAGGAGAGTGCAAGCTCAGCTATGAAATCCCAGCCCAAGGTGGATGTTTGTTTTGTTGTTGATGTGGTACTGCACCCAGCTATACATCAGCTCCTATGACACACTCTCTGTTGAAGAGCTGCCATGCCAAATTTTTGGGTACCCCCAGCCCATTCCCGTGCCCGTTTCAATCATGGTCAGGCATTTCCACTGGGTTTGATTAAAAATATAAGGATGGGTGCATTCAGACAGACAAAACATCCATTATAACAGTGTCCTATTTCTGGCAGTGGCCAGCAGTAGTTTCCTACATGGAAAGTATGAGAACATGGCAAGGATACAGTGATATTTCCCCTGAGTACTCTGCCTGGCTCCAGCAATTTCTATCACGCAGACATCCTGAAGTAGGTGAGCACGTTTTGCTTAATAGCCAGCAGTAGCTCACTCCTTCATGAATTTGTACAGTCATGTTTTAAACATGCGTAATCTCTTACTGTCCACAGCATCCTGAGAGATCAGCAGCATAATTATATGTTGTGAGAGGAATTGCTCCCTTTGCTTTGAATTGTGATTGACACGAGTCGGGTGCTGTGGCTGGAACAAAATGGCTGCTGGAACAAAAACGTTCCACCTGTGTGAAAAGCTTGATCACTCGGGAATGAGTGCATTTGTGCTCCCGTCATTTAATTTCAGATGTCACAGGTCAATGTTCAGCATTATAACCAGCGATGGAACTCAATTTGACGCATTATTGTGAGAACTGTTTAAAATGTCGAAGGGGGATAGGCATATCATACCTGTCTATCACATCAAGATGGAAAGCCAGTTTGAATAAATTAACCATGATTCAAACCATCCATTTCAGACTCAATGACTAGGGCTGAGCTGACTGGGTTTTATTCCTTCGATGTGCTGAACTTTGTCTGTAATGATTCTAAAACTGTGTCTGTCAGCCACAACTTGCTTTATGATAGTTATTTCGCCTACAATTTCATCTCACTTTGCCAAAGATTTCTCATACTCCTTCAGCTTGAACCCTGATAAAGCATCCTCTGACATCCTTACATGCTGAACAGACACAGTGAGATTGCAAACAAACCAAACTGACTGTCATTATTGGATAGTCCTCAGACACACACAGAGCTTCGGTAAAGTTATATTAGCTGTAAAGAGCTTGATTCCGAGGAAATCTCATAGGAGCTAGAATTATCAACACCTAAGGTCATTCTGAATCATTCAACAAATTGAGTCAGGCAACCTTCAAGCAGGTACAACCTTTGTTACTCAGACTAACAAAATCTATCTTGTCTTCCACATGTTGCTAATGTAAAAGAGCTTTTTCCCCTCCAGCTGCCTAGTGTCTCCTCTCCTTGTAATGATATTTCAGCTAGTGGAGTTTCTGGTCACACAAATCTGGGTTCCAAATGACTCTTATGAAATGGCTGTGTTCAGTCAACATCAAATGTTACATATCAGCAGACCTGATACCTGTTATAAAATTTCTGTGACCCTGATAGAGCGCTTTAGACCTGAGACTTACGGCAAATATGGAGGTGATTTTGAGAAAGGTGAGGTAAGAAAAAACCCGTGAGGATCTGTAGGTTTGATTGCCTTGGATGGACAACTTTCCCGCTCCTGACCAGCCTCATCCAAGCTACATACATCTCTGCAAAGTACCAAAGCTCTTGGAGGGTACATCAAAGGGCCTGCCCGAGTGCATCCAAGTGGTTCTGTTCCTTGGAATCTTGTTCATGACACCTAATAAAAACATCCTCCCTCTAAAAGATGTGTGCTGTGACTTCAGAAAACAATGTCCCAAAGCTGAGGGAAAGCATGTACTTAACTGAGCACGGGAGAAATGTGTATACACACGTACATACTCTCACACACATACACACACATATGTGTAGTGTGAATATATGTATGTTTATGTATAAGGAGAGCTTTAAACGGGGCTTACAAAGGCCTAAACCCTATGGTTTCATAAGAAAAAGATCAGAACAATTTTGGCCAAACAGACATTTTTAGTTCAGCATTGACATGAAGGTAGCAATTAGCCCTAGAATAGCTAAGTAAAGCAAGGACATGAAGCAGAAATGCAAATCAGTATAAATTTTAAGATAGGAAGTACAGAAAATGGAAAGGAGAAGATGAAGGTGGCAAGGAAAGATCCAAATTATTGAACAAGAAAGAGTTTTCTGGGCTAATTAGGAAAAACAGAAATGTCAGCAATGTCATGGGCCAACCATGTGGAGACAGAAAAAAATGTGAATAATGATTTAGAGGCAGTAGAAATGTTCAATAAATATGTTTGCTCTGAGTTTGGAAAGAAAGAAGAGGATGTGTTTATATCACACAAGGATGTCGAAATATTTTCCACTCTACTAGCAACCAAGAAGGAAGTTAAGCAACTTCTTCTAGGGATAAACACATTTCATACGAACAGGATCTGCAAACTTGCAGCCAAGAGTCTTCCTAGAACTGGCTGAGGAAATTTCTGACCCCTTGACATCAGTCTTGGATAACTCCTGTAGCACTAGGGAAATTCCAGAGGAGTCGGAGAGCTCTCATTATGTGCCAGTATTAGAAAAGAGAAAGTGGTCTGACCCCAGCAGCTCTAGAGTGGCAAGTCTGACATAATCTCATCACAATAATGGAAAAACTAATACAGGAGTCAATCAAAACAGAATTAATGCATGGGAAGATAATTAGGGCCAGTTAACACAGACTAATAGAAAATAGGACTTGTCAAACACTCTTTGATGAGATAAAAAGTTGGGATGATAAAGGTGACTACGCAAATATAATATATTTAGACTTTTACGAAGCTACAACTTCGCAGCTCATGACAGTTTGATTAAAAAATTGGTGTGATGCAATGTCCATGAAGCGCTCCCTAAATGGATTAGGAACTGCTAAGTGATCTGCTAAAAAGTAGTTGTTTATGAGGCATCAAGGGCAGGTGGGGGTGTTTCTGAGGAGGCGAGGTCTGTGGGAGTTGGTAGGAAGCCTGGCATGACTGTGTGTTGTCATCCATAATCTGGGAGGAAAAGCAAAATTGCTGGTAATGACACTATTGGCTGACATAGAGATGGTCAGTGCTTACAAGGACAGGACACATATTCAGAGCTTAAGGGAGCATCCTCCCACAGGAAGAATGGAAGTTGGGGTCTTGGTGCTGTCTCTAGAAAGCAGAGAATTGGGAAAAATATTAGGAGTTTGTAAAGGGCAAGCAATTTCCTCTTTTGATGGCAGATTTATTGTGTGATAATTGGATAGACAAACAAGATACAAGATGTAATGAGTAGCAGGAAGAATTGGAGTAGGGAAGGTGTTTTAACTTTGAGAATGATCAGTGAAAATGCACCTGGAATGCCGCACACAAGAATCCGCCCATGATGGAAGAGATGAAACATCCCTTTCTTGTGAGCGTAGGGCCAGGCATGGAAGAACGCAATGAGTGACTCCTTTGGCACAAGGCTTTCTCTCCAAGCAGGAGTGCAAGTTTTCTGAATTTCTGTCTCCAGTAGGAGGACATGAATTCTGTTTACTTTCTTATTACCTACTGAAGCAGGTGGCCCGAGTCTTGCCCCCAGCCTCCTTAGATTAGTGATAGCAAGATCAAGAGGCATGTTGCAGCAGCACGTACACTCCTTAGCAGGGTTAACAGGGCTTTTGGTAAAGATTTGCAGGAGCTGTTCAACACAGTAAGAAAGACATGGCAGGGACTGTGTCAAGAACCTCAAGTCAAATTCAAGCTTGGAAATACATCCCAGTTTTTAATTCTGGGGGTGATTGGGAAAACATGAAATAGGAATGTATAACCTTCTGTCTTCTGATGTCCTCAGTCACAGGATACTGCCTCAGAAAACGTATTTTAACCAACCATAAGTTATTGACATTAACTCAGAATGAATATATAATTTAATGGTTCTTGGTAGAGAACACTCCTTGAACACTGTGCATTTCTTACTATATTTGTCCAGGAGAAGATTCCTGGACTCCTATGATGGGAATCAACTCAGCCTTCCAGTCCTTTTTCAGTGTCAATTTTTCAGCTGTCTGCATGTTTCAGCAATAGCGAATGAGGTTTCCATCCATGCAGGGGAACAAGGAAAAAGGAAAAAGGAAAAAAGAAGAAAGAGAGGAGGAAGGACCAGTGGGAAGAGAGAAAAAATGGATCAAAGGATGTATTGTAAGCTTTTTAAAAATTGGATCAGATACGAGAAAGAGCAGAACAGTCAGCGTCCTTTAAACTGTGTTCAGCTGGGTCATATTCACTTGTGGTGTGGCACAAGACACAATTTACCATGTGGCTCAGCTCCCCAAGTGAGGACTGTATCTTTGCTTTCCAAGTGGATGCCAAATAAGTAAATTCAGGATGCTCAGGGGCATGGGAAGTGCTTACAGTCTCACCGCTTCCCCTGAGCTGTTGTTTTGAGCTCTGTTTGGTAGTGATGTTTGCAGCTGCTGTTTTGTAGCCTATGTGAAATTCGTTGGTGGGTCTTGTTTGGGTCCTAGGGAGTTATTTGTCTGCCTACCACCCACAAAGATCTACACTCAGAGTCTGCAAAATGCAGTTTTTGTTGATAACAGCAAGGCTGAATGTACAAAGTCGAACATCCTTGAGATGTCCTTCCAGCTCTTCCCATGGAGATTCACGGTCAGGGATAAAAAATGCCTTGTGTAGGTGTCAGTAACCTGAATCCAGGTGCCCGCGTGCAGCCATACCATGGCAATTTCATTTCTCTGAGAATTACCACTCCATTCAGTTGCCTACCCATAGACTGTCACCTTGGATATCTCAGAGTATCCTGGCCTCCTACAAATCGGCTTATAAATGCAGTGTAGTGCTTCTTTCTGGGTCAGAAAGAAGCCCAGAGGGATCCCATGGGTCCCAAGTGGGGCTAAACTTGCCAATTCTGTCAATGTAACTGGGAGTGCGGTGGGATTTCAATCCCACCAGGGATGTCCTTGCACCCAACCCACACAGCAGACAAAAATGTCTAAATAACCAAGCAGAGAGTGATGCAGCTGACCAAAGGTCAGTGTCTAAGTCAGGGTCAGAGAAATAGCTCTCTGGACTCCCACAGGAGCGCGGATACCCAGTTCCTGAGTACATCAGAGACTTGAGTGTCTCAGGCTGCAGTTTTACTTATCCCTTATGTTACCCATGGTTTATAGCCTCCCTGAATAGCACACTTACTGGGCTATCCATCATTCATAGAATCACAGAATCATTTAGGCTGGAAAAGACCTCTAAGACCATCAACTGCAACCGTTAATCCAGCGCTGCCAGCTCCTCCACTAAACCATGCCCACAAGTACCACATTTACTCATCTTTTAAAAACCTACAGGGATGGTGGCTACACCACTGCCCTGGGCAGCCTGTTCCAGTGCTTGACACGCCTTTCAATGGAGACATATTTCCTAATATCCACCCTAAACGTCACCTGGCAGAACTTGAGGTCATTCCCTCTTGTTCTATCACTTGTTACCTGGGAGAAGGAACTGACACTCTCCTGGCTGCAACCTCCTTCCAGGTAGTTGTAGAGAGAATAAGCTTCCCCCAGAGCCTCCTTTTCTCCAGGCTGAGCACACTCGAAGGACTTGTGCTCCCGACCCTTCACCTCCCTTGTTGCTGCTTTCTTCATTCACACGTGCAAGACACTGACCACACCAGTGGCCACACCAGTGATCTTAAAGGCCTTGGGAAGGCAAGCATCGCCCCACCCACATGAGGATTCTCCAGGGAAAGCCTCTCTCCTGCCCGCAACCCTGCAAGACCACCACTACCCCTGGGGATGCAGGACTCCTGGGTGTGCAAGGTGCCAGCTGCTCACTGGGTCACTGTGCCTCCCCGCTTGCTCAGCTCCCTCATGGCTCCCCTGCTCTGGACAGTGGGAAGACAGTGGTCGCTAGAGAAGCTGAAGTCAATGCACAGGTTTGTTGCACACGAGGAATAAGAGAACAAACAGCTGTCAGAGCACATCCGTGACACTTTCCTGTGTAATCCTGGAAGGGGAGGCACTAAATACCATTCATACCTTAAAAGAAAAAAGGGAAGGGGCAGAGAGGGAGGAGTGCCTGAAGGAAGAGCAGCAACAAACAGGTACTCATCCCTTCTCCACTGAGATTTCAAGTACTTTATTTACCTCTGGTGCAGAGGCACGGGAGCCAGAGAGGTACCGCACCTCTTCAGGCTGGGACTGAGCATTTTAATGCATATGAACAGCATGCTGACTTCATTAAAGCATTCGATTAACACCAGAAAGGACCCACTCCAGCAGCTGCATTTATCACTAGGGCTATGGCATATTTAGAGAGAGTGATTTGGTAGGCCCTTAGCATAATCAGAATAGATGAACCTACTTTGGAGGGAAAAAAAAAGACATAGATTTTAATAGACCTGTAAGTGCACTATGAATATTTATTGTGTCCATCCTTCCAGTAGGGGCTTGATGAGATAGGGAGCAGAAGTGGGACAAGGCGGTGGGCAGGACCCCTCAGCAATGCCTTCCCTTGTCCATAGGTGCGTGTTGGTGTCAGTGCATGAAGGCTGGCACACCAGGCTCTCCACCAGCTCTGCAGAGCATCCCCAAGATGATGATGCTGCTGCTTGCTGCTAGGAAACCCTCTGTGCTCACTGCCCTCAGAGACACAGTCAGCTCCAGCACATGATCCAGATGCCAGGGGACTGTGGATCCGGAGGCATCTCCCCAGGGTCATGCAGAGATGAAGCATGGCCCTGATGTGGTCACCTCAGTGCCAGTCATGTCATCACCTCAGGTGGATGACATGACTGCAGGCACAAGCATGCCACAGGGCTCAGCACCCTGAATCCAACTCTCATCACATCTGGGTCACACCAAAGACCCCGTGTCCCTCTCCCAAAGGTGTCCATCTGCAGGTAACTGGACAAGATTGGAAGAATAAGGAAATCTTACAAAATCCCAATCATCAGCAGTTTGAGAACCAGGGACATCCTGAGCCAGTCACGATATATTGGTGGTGAATGATTCTCCAAAGAACCATTCTTCCACAAATTTGTTCCTTCCTTCTGTTTCATCCCCATTCTCCATCTCTCCCCAAGCTCACCACCACCCTGCAAAACAATGAGCACTGTTATTTATCTCTTACACATATTTTTTACGCCTTTGAGTTTAGAAACCTTCCAATTAATGGTCCTAAAAACAAGTGAATTGAGGAGGCTGACAGGAGGCTGGGCGAAGGAGAGAGGTAAGAGGTTGCCCTTTGGGAACCAGAGAACTCAGTGCAGATGATCTGAGAACCAGTTTAACAGCTGAGACTGTGATTAGAGTGTGCATCTGCATGTGAAGTTGTGAGTTTACTGGAAACTGGGACAGTGGTGGTTTATCTAGAAAGTCCCTAACAAAGGAGGAATAACTAGGACCATATTTCCAAAAAGACCATTTTTAAAAAGCCTCCTTAGGGAAAGTGGGGATGGAAGAGTACTTCACTCGGAAAACACACAAAAAAAAAAATTACATGGAAATTTTCATTAATCTCTGTAGGCTGTTGGGTCAAATTAGGATAAGAAATCTGATCATGAAAGTGTGAAACAGAGGGACTTTAGCCAATTCTAAGGGCAAATCTCAGTGCAGCTTGAATGTTGAAGATTTCTGCCAAAGGTTTCTGCAGGCACCGTGACAAACACAACTTTTAATTGGTCTCTCTGCCTATATACAGAGGCAAACATGTAGATGCAAGATCTCTTTTTTTTTTTTTAATTTATATGCATCACTAAAGATGTCATTTTCTGTAATTCTCCCAGCCTCATTCTCTAATATACATGACCTTTAATAAGCAAGACTTACGGTTTGACAGCAAGGACTGTTGAAAAACGCACGGAAATCCTGGCTGGATTAAATTTTTAGTTCATTTCCATCCGCTGCTTACACTCAAGTTGTACGTGGATCATAAACTAAAGATGGCAATTTGGGAGGCAATTTTCTTGAATTGCAGGTACAGCAGGATGCAGGGGAAAGTAATGGCAAGATCAGGCATTTAGAAATGGTATAAACGTTTAAGCTACTGGTTAGATTTAATGTATTTTCTTCATTCACTTTCTTTTTCTGTCCTTTTTTTTTTAATATCCATGAATGAAGGAAACAAAAAAAAAAAGGAAAAAAAAAAGAAGAAGAATGGAAAAAAATTAGATTAACACATTATTGATAAAAGGCTTATTGATAAAAACTTTTTCAGTTCTCAGTGGAGTTTGTTTGCTCCCTTTGAAAGAAACATCGCATTGAAGCACCTGCAGGTGTGTGGGCAAGGACTCCCAGAGTTGCTGTAGCTAGGTCACCTCATTTCCCACGGAGAAGAGGCATCCCATGGGTAAGTGATGCGCCAGGAAGGAGCTGGGCTGTGCCATTATTGTAGCTCTTCTGGCCTGGCTGGAGTTTGTGAATCAGGACTTTTCCTCATGTTTCACACTTCAAAAGGAAACAGTACAGACAGCACTTTTTTTGTATTTAATAAGAATTATGTGGCTTCTGGATTCTCCTGCTGAGGATGTATTACTAGTACAGGTGTCACAAGAAATACTGAGTGTGCATGCATTGAAAATCGCATCCCTGACTTCTCATTGTGGCTTTGGAGATCTCTTCCCTGGAGCAGGAAGTCAAATATTTCAGAATACCCATTGAATAATAGGGTTTCACCCTCACCTGAGTTTGCTGACTGACTGCCAGCTCAGCACACAGTCCCAAAGCCTACTGAGGCCATGGAGGACTCCACCATGCAGGTACCGGGGGATGGGGAAGAGCAGTGCCCCTCTGTCTGCTGGAGAGGCTGGGGACATGGCAGACAGGATGCCAAGCTTGCCCTGACCGTGTAGGTGAAACGTGGGAATGAAATTCAACAGCGCTCAGAGCAGCCCCATGTGCTCGGGAGCCAGCAGTGCACCTCTCGAGTAGTTCCCGTTTGTACTGGAAGGAAAAGAGCACCCAGGTGCCACAGACTCAAGATTTCTAATGGGACATTGCCCCGCTCACCTCTGTCAGTTGTTTCTGCAAATCTCAGCTGCTGTGAATGTGACCTGAATTCAAAACAGATGCGACTGTCCAGAAACTGGGATTTCCTTGTAGGAGGAACACCATGTCTGAGGTGTGTGCAGTATTTCAGGAGACAGTTGGACTTTCTGGCAGCTCTCCAGAGGAGAGCAGTGAAAACAATGTAAGAAAAGATCAAAGACACCAGGACCTTTTAGTCTTGGAAAGAGAAGCCCAAGATATGAGCATAGCTTTTAAATGTTTAAAAAGCTGCATCAAATAAGAAAGGAATTCTCTACCGACACTGGGAATGGGACAAGTTCTGGTGTAGAAACAAGGTCCAGATTAGATGTTAGGAGACCACTAAGACTAGGAATAATAAAATATTAGGGGGAAGAGGCAAAATCTTAATTTCTTGAGGAATCTACAAAGAGGTTAAACACACACCTGCCTAGGATGGGGAGAATCCTGCCTTGTGGCAGGAATGAACACCTGGTCTCTCCTAACTCTGTCCTTTCCTGGCATTTGACTTCTGCAGTAGACAGAGAAAGTGTGTCTTCCTAAAATAAGTGCTTTTGGCTAGAGAGTGGTGTTAATACTGGCAGTCCTTTCCCTCAGATGATTTTGCCACAGCAACTACTTGCATGCACAGGATCCCCTTCTTCCATCAGGAATGGCCTGAGGGCAGAGATCACACCACAGCTTAGCTCACTGGCAGTGACCCCTGGAAGCTTCTGGATCCTGGATGCTTGCAGTCCCCCGGTTCCAGTCTTGCAGAAGGCAATGACAACTATTAGTGTGAGCAGAATCAGGCCTGCATTTCGTTGTGGAGGACTACTGACCAACCCAAAGCCGTGACCCTACAGACAGAAGCCTGCCTCAGCTGTCTTCTTCCACCGAATGCAGTAGGGACAGAAATCTTCACAATTCACGCCTGGAGGGCTGTGCTGGATGATGCTGTTTGGCCTGGTGCTGGAGCCTGCAGCCGAGCCCCAACCACCCCAGGCTGCATCCTGCACAGCAGGCACTCCAAAGCCACTCAGGGCCGTTTCGGTGACCGATACCCCAGCAAACTGCTGGCCACTGACACCATTTATTCAGTGCTCCCCATTCAGGCACAGAGCAGCGCTGGCTGGAAATGAGAGGGAGGCGGGAGAAGGCGTGAGTAGCCCACAGGGAATCATACACAGCGCGGGGACAGGGAGGTTGGTTTGCTCGAGTGCACAGAGCGTTCCATACACACACACTAATTTACTGGGTCAGCGGGCGCACACGGCAGGACGCCTGTACTCCCCAGGAATACACACAAAAACACACACGCGCTCACCCCAAGCATACAGAAACAGTCATTACATTTGTATACACAGAGACAATGCCTGTGAGCTGGCCAAGAACACACACAAGTCACAGTTGTACTTGCAGGCAGAATTTAGCTGCACACACACACACACATGCATATTACTCATTTGCAGACTCTGTCACCATGTACCCAAAGCCTTTTTCCACTGCCCTGCACTTGCTGGCTGTCTCTGAAAGACCCTCACATACTATCAACACAGACAAATCTCTGCAGTGCCGGGCACAGGGAGCCCCAGCAGCATGCCCCGTTTGTCCAAATGACATCCCAGCAAAATTCCCGCATGGCTGTAAGAGCCTGAGGCTGGTAGCCTGGTACAGTTATGTGTTTCCTGCAGCATTAATAGCTTTAAAAAAACATAATGTGTCATTCAGATAAAAGTTGCAGCTGAAGAGTCAGGAAATTCCCAGGTGAATGCTACACGGGCCAGATTGAACTCTGCCCGTGTATGAGTCCAATGTGAGAGGGTGAACAGGACGGAGATAGCCAAAGCTCTAGCATTGCTGAGCAATCCGATTCCCTCCTGGGGCTCCCCGGCTCAGCTGGAAAGTTTTCTGTATTGACATGAGCACCATTTATTTTGGCTGCACAGTGTTGTCTCCAATAGCCCTGTGGATCCAGCTGCGTCAGGAGAGGGACTGCACACACAGCCCTGTGCTCCCGCTGGGTACCAGTGTCACAGCCTCTCCTGGCAGTGATGGCAGGGGACAGCCCAATGGACGGGGTCAGGCTGTCTCACGGGTGTACTGTGGAGGGGTTGTTTGGCACAAAGTTGGGTTTTATCCTTGCTCATGCAAGTCCTGCTCCATTAGCTGCACAACATCCAGCCTGCGTGAGGCAAAGCCAAATAGCAATTTGCCACTGCAGCTCCCCTTGGCTTCCAATCAGACCATTTACCTGGGAGACAAAGCCTGCGTTTAAGTGCTTCACTTCAGAAACCCCTGCTTGCAATGTTCTGCTGAAGCACTTCCATCACAGAAATTTCTGCAACCTGCAGTCTCAGCACTGAGGCCGAGGGCTAAATGAGTCACAAAGGCTCAATTTCCCTGCTGCACTCCTGAGGAATAACATTTGCTTATCGACCCCTACCTGGGGCTTTTCAAGGATTAGTCACTAATGCAGCCAGGCTGAGGACAGGATGCAAAGCTGCTGTAAGCCAACCTGCTCCCTTCCTCTCAGAGAAGTTTGCTGTATGCTGTGACCTGGTATTCATTTCGGTTGTTATTTGTTTGGGGTTTTTTTTAGATTTGGCTCATTACAGGTCTATAGAAGCCCCAGACACTGGAACTTCTGTTTCANTTTTTTTTTTTTAGATTTGGCTCATTACAGGTCTATAGAAGCCCCAGACACTGGAACTTCTGTTTCACTAAGGAGCACCCAGTCCAGGTGGGCTTGCCTTTGCTGCCGTGACTTCTGCAGAGCAAGAGACTTTGGCTCCTCAGGGTTGGCGGTCAGTATGGCTTCTTTCACTGGTGCTAAAGCCAATCTCAAACATATATGAGAAATAAACCTGTCAAGACAGGAGAAGAACAACAAAAAACAATCAGTGTTTGTTGAAAGGGGGAAAACCTGAACGGCACAGCATTAATTCCCACCTTGTAACTTGGTATCACAAGATACAGGAAGCTTTATGAAAAATAACCAAGGAATTATTTTGAGACGGGTGTGTGTTTGGCAAAAAGCATCTCCTTTAAAAAATACCCCCTGCCTGGGATGCCAGTTAGGTCTGACATGGAGATGCAGAGGATGATTAGCTGTGCCATTAGTTACTGTCCAGGGGAGTGGAGATGAGGGACGTTGCTTCAGAGGAAGGATACTGAAGCAAAAATAAAGTTCCCCACTCTGTCTGGATTTGGATGAACATGCCAGCACGTGATAATCCTCTAAGGGCTCAGACAGGCTGCAGGAGCTCTCCTGAGCCAATCACACAGGGATGGAGGACACTGCAATTATGAGGGTAGAGGTCACTGCAAACCGAGGGTAGAGGTCAATGGCTCAGAACCTCAATGGACATCAGTGACAAGGGGTCAAGATCAGTTCTCTCAGCTAGAAGGTTTCTTCTTGTGGCAGTAATCCATGCACAGCATCTGCCCTAAGCCACAGTTCACAGAACCACAGAATCATTAAGGTTGAAAAAGGCCTTCGAGACCAAGTCCAACCATTGTCCAAATACCACCATTCGCACTAAACCATATCATGAACTGCCACGTCTACTCATTTTCTGAACACTTCCAGGGATGGTGACTCCACAGCTTCCCTGGGCAGCCTGTTACAAAGCTAAACCAATTTTTCAGTGAAGAAATTTTTCCTAGTGTTCAGCACTACAGTTTACCTATAATCCTGGGACATCCTACTGTCCCCCACCATGCAGTAGCTCTTCTGCAGCAGCTCTGTGCCAAGACTTCTGTCTCACGGTGCAGGTGACACAGTGCATCCTTCTTTCGGAGAGGCATCAGAGACCTTGAACGACCTTCTACGGGCTGAGCTTCCAGTTGAGTCCTTAAAAGAAAGTGCTGAGTATGGGCTGCAAACTTCTGGCACTGTGGATGTGTTGATGTGGTTGTGGTGGGGGTGACCTCCAGCCAGCACTAGCCTGTGGGAAATTCCTGCTACACGTATGTAATCTGAGGAGAAATGCTGCGCTCTGCATGTGGAGCTGGCTTTGTTACAAAATCGTCTTTATTCTGCTCTGAGCTGATGGGGTCAGCACTGCCTGAAGCTGGCCTGCCTGCGAGCTCTAATTTTGCAGACATTCAGTCCCTGCAAGGATCAGAGCCCCACTGGTAAACAGAGTCCCTGTTCCCTCCCACTTCTCCATGTTTTGGTACCTTTGCTGGACGACCATTAAGGTATTGGAGATGAGCCAGCAGTTCAGAGCCAAATCAAAGCCAACAGCCCCAGACTGAAGCTTTGCCATCTTCTAGCACAACAGGCTGCCTGCAGGCAAGTTCAAACAAAATGCTGCTAGACTGCCAATCTTTCAGTACAGGTACAAAGCAGACATCATGGTTCAATACAGACGGATCACACTCTGACATACAAATAATGGGCTGGAGACATGAAGGAACAAGCCTAAATAAATCTTCTGGAGAGAAAAATCAAGCTTATTTGGAGGAGGAAGCTGCTTCCAACTTTCTGAGAAACTTTGCAGGAAGATGGGCTGGGCTCCCTGGGAAGGAAGGAGCCGTCAGGAGATGAATCTATGTGGCTGTGAACGGTGGCAGAGGTGCAATTCACTTGTCTACTTCTATTAAATAGTGCAAGAGCTAAGAAGTGAAGAGGCCATTTAAATGTGTCCAGTTTGATCAAAGCTAAGCATGTCCATGCAAGACATGGGAGGAACACAGGGAGTTAGACCTAAGGGCCAAATATCCTTGGCCAGATCTTGCCACATCACAGAGGATGAGCAGGCGCAGTTCCGATGAGGGTGACAAGAACTTCTGTTCTCTTTTCCTCAACTGGAGCACCTTTAAAGCCACTGCTGGAGCTTAGGTTGCTTGGGATTGATCCTGGAGGAGTCTGCAGGAGAAAGCTGAGTGGTTTTCCTCTATGCTGCAGGCTCTTGCCCAAGCACTACCTCTATTGCTCTGCCCACAGAGGTACCCCAGGGCACAAAGCACCAGGGAGATGGGTTAGAAAGAAGCGTGACCTCAGTGTTATCTCACAGCTAAGAGGAACGTAGGGGACTTCACTATCTTGGCAGGTCCCTTCCGGGTGGCTCTTTCTCTCTCTACTCTTTTTTTCCACAGCTGTTTGTCTGTCTAATCTATGTAGCCAGAGAGTCAGGGGAAGTAAGAACTATCAAGCATTGTATGTACAAACAGAAGCCACAACACAGGTCTGTATTGTAACTAGGTACTTTTGAGCCTTCCAGGGGTTTTTAACATAAACAAGTAGATAGATAGATAGATAGATAGATAGATAGATAGATAGATAGATAGATAGATAGATAGATACTATTCACCAAAGAGAATGGAAAAAAAAAACAAAAACAAACAAACAAAACAAAACAAAAACTCCCAAACAAACAAAACAAAACAAAAAAAAACACCAAACAAACCAAAAAAACCCACAAAAACAGGAAACCAAAACAAAGCCAAACAAAACCCTATAATAGCCAGCTAAGCTCATAGGTATATATCTGAGCATTCCCAGCTGCACTGATCAATCCACATGCCAAGCACAAGTAACTGAGACTGATAAAGAGCAGATGCTGTGGAGCAGAGATCATACAGTGGACAAAGCGCTCAGGAGACCCTTAACCTGTTGGATAATAAGCGACTTCACCTTGGTTTTTACAGGTGCTGGTACCCAGGATAGGAAACCTATGTGCTTAGAAAAGAAAGCACAACATCGGGGACAACACCAAAGCCGGCTGTACTGAAAGCATTTACGCTGCAACAGCAAACAGCCCAGGAGAGCCATTGATAGCAGACACTGTCTGATGGGAAGCTAAATTAACAATTTCTGGGGATGTCACAGATCCCAAAGATGAAGTGGGAGAACAGTTCCCCTCTAAGCTTTTGGTGGTGGAACTGATGGGAGCCAATTTCCTAAACCCTCTTGCATGGCTGTCTGGCCCTGGTGTGGGCACAACTTTCTTTAGGGAGCATTGAAAGCTGCATGTGGGAGAGAGGAGAGTGCTGCATTTCCCAACTCTGTCCTCCTCAGGACATGGTTTAGATGCTAGTTCTGCTCTTTCCTGTCACAGTCAAAATCTGCCAGGTTGTTACTTTCACAGTGAAGCTCATCATAGGATTGGTCCCTCTAAGCTCTGCACCCAGCTTCCCCAAAGCAGGAGCTGCCTCACACCTTTTTGGTCATGGAGAGTGCAGACCATCAGGTCAGCAAGGGTTTCCAAACTGAGCTGGATCTGCTGTGGTGGCATTTATCCTCTCTGGGGACCATGCTGGATCAGTGGCACAGGTCTGTGTATGGCTGGGAGGCTGTCAGTGAGGACAGACTGGATTTGGCAGTGTGGGGTTAATGGCTGGACTTGACAATCTCAGAGATCTTTTCCAGCTTTACTGATTCTGTGATTGAAGAGGAGTTTCAGCATCTTGGGGTGTTGGTAAAGCCCCAGGGATGCTGTCTTTGCCTAAGGCTGACAGACTGAAACAGTCACAGAGGTTTCCCCTCGCCTAGCAAGGGATGTCTGTCATTGTACGTTGATCCACAGCCAGGATCTTCAAAGGGGTATTGATCCAACAAAACCCTGTGGAAAGCCAATGAGTCCAACTGGACATCAGCCACTGGAGTTTCCTATGGCCCTTACTAAGGACACTGGTCGCTGGGTTTGCAGTGGTTCCTATGACCATCCTTTGTCTGTGCCTGTCCTGCTCTGCTATGCCTGCCCAAGCTGACCACAAACGCTGCTTGCCCTTGCACAGAGCACAGACAAGCAACAAGCACAGCCATTTTTCAGGAAAGAACAAACAGTGCCCATGGATTGAACTGGGTTATCCTAGTTTCCCAGTGAGGGTGAAGAAAACCCTGTGGAAGATCCCAGTCTGTGAAGGGCCCCCTGGACAGGAACAACCCAGTCCACAGAAAAGGTGTTCAAGAGGCCTCCACACAGCGTGCAGGTTGCACAGTACCACACAGATGAAGCTGCAGAGCAGTGATAGCATTGGGAGATGATAAAGCTGTGCCGTCCTAGATGATAAACACCATCAGTGGCTGCTTAATAGGTAATGTGGGATTGGCACAGTCCCAGGGCAGATGTAACACGCCTGCAAGTATGTATACGTGTGACTTCCCATAAATCCACGTCTGACATGAGGACCTTTGTGAACTGGATTATAAATAGTTAGCTGGACATGTCTGTATTTCTTTTCACAACACCACTGTCGCTAGGACACAAGCTGAGGTCTCCTGCTTCTGTGGTGCCGTGGATTGCGTGTCCAGAAGGTGCAGGTGATGGTTCAGGCAGCATGACCCCTCACTGCAACCTGTCCAGACATCCTGTAATGAGTCTGGCAGTTTGTGCTCAGCTAAGAAACCTAGCCCATCATATCTGAAGAAATCCCTAGAAGGTTAATGCAATATAACCCTTGGCAGCTTGTTCCTGGTATAAATGAGGTCTTATTTTGAGGAATTTATGATTAAAGTGAATAAAGAACAGTCATCTTTCCAAATATAAACTGAAGGTAGTCTCTGATTTATTTCTCATGATGCATTTGGTCATGTTCTGTTGTCTTTGCAAATCTGTATTTTTATTGCATTGAGATGTTTCTCAGGTTTGGGTTACATTTCTAATAAATATCCGATGCCATGTTGATTTCCTGTATCATATTTCATTAGTTTTAGGGAGGAATGGCGCACCATTTTTATAAAAAACAGCAGTCTTAAAAGGAGTTTTTAACACAGGGCTTGTCTGCCTTTAGCAAGTGATAGCTGGCTCTCTAACAGTGCCGGTATTGTTAAAAGCATTACAACCTGCCTTCGCATGGATCTGGTTATCTCAGGATAAAGGTGCCTTATGCCTGTATAACCATTTCCATGTGTGAAGAGGAATAATTCCAAAACTGTAAATCAAGGCTTTTAGTGGCATGGCTTTAACTGGTAAAAATCACACTGCTAATAGAGACATGGTTGAAATAAGGAAAGAAATCTCAGCTAGGAGAGAGAAATTCCTGTTGTGGAAGACACCTGTGTAGAACAAGATCTTTGGGATCCTGTCTACGGTCCTGCATCAATATCATACTGGAGTATACTGGGCTGCTTTGGTCATCACAGTGAAAAAAGGTATTTCACCTCAGGACTGGGTCATGGGGCAGCAAAGCAAAATGGATTAATTCACTCTGAGTGCTGGGGTGCCAATGTGAGCTCAGGACCAGGTGCCCTGTGTTTGTCTCAGGCACATCTGCCCAAAGATGAACCCCAATTTCCCACCCCATCTCTGCACAGAAAATCCTGCAAAGTCTGGAGACTGTCTCTTGTGGCAAAACCCTGACACAGAAGAGGAATCTTCCAGGACTCCTCAAAAAGACCGCTGACATTGAAGGGACGGGACAATGTGTGATGGGAAAGACATGAAGGGAAAAGGTGGTGGCAGCCCCACAGTGGGACAATTCCCTGCAGGGTATGCTCAGCTCAAGGTCTGAGCCTGTGTTGCTCTCACTGCTGTGCATCTCCTGCATTGCAATACAATAAGAAACTGAAATCTTTGTTATTCAAATATCCTCCCCATGATGAACTACATTATCCTTCATATTTTCAAGGATCCCTCTCTTAGACCTATCTCTTATTTCATTAATGCAGTTGCCAGAGATGAAATCCCTTCTTCCTTAATTGCTCTGCTCCAACCATCCTTGTTACTCTTCATGAAAGAAGCAGACAATAATCCTAATATCCTCCTTTTTTTTTTGTCACCATTGCTTAACAAGAAGAGCCTTGGAATCATTGCCCCTTATTTCCCAGACCTAGCCAGCTGATAGGAAATAATTAACTCCTATCTGTGCTGACGGAGTGGTGGCTGGTGTGTAGCCAGTTCCAGGTAGTTTGTTATTCCTGCTTTATCGCCTGCTGCAGAAGGGAGGCTGCAAGATTATTGAGCAAAGCTCTGCCTGCATGTTTATCACTACAAGTTTAAAGAAATAGTGTTAGTAATGATTTCATTTCATTTTATAATTTTCTTAAATAAAGGGTATTGTTTAGTCTCAGTGATGCAAATGACAAATCTTCTTGGACTTGTTTCATTTTATAAACAAGATTGTCTTTGCTGCAGCCTGTGCTACAGCAGATGATCACACAGAGATCATCCCAGGAGATGCAGAAAGCTGGGAGCTGCTCAGCAGCAGCATCAGAGCTGGAATTGTGTGAGCTGCCCAAACATCTCAGCTTGGGGAAGAGGTAAGAGGACACTTGGAATTTAACCAAGCTCACAATCAGCTGCTGCATGAAAGCAGCTTTGTCTCATTATCCCAAAGGTCCCCTTAGCTCAGCATCCAAGAGTAGCCAACAGTAGATGACAAGAGCAGAGCAGGAGCAGGAGCCAGCATACCTAATCAATATTTATCCCTGCCCTGTGTTTTGCATCTTGAGACTTTCTGCTGTAAATGTGGCTTCCATTGTTGCCTCCAGCAGCCTTTTTGAACTCATTAAAGCCTTTATCACCTACAACAAGGACTTCCCAACTGTATTAGGTGCTTGTTTTGAATCTGTCACCTGCTAATTTCACTCATTGCACCCTGTACTTGTGTTGGAAAGAACAATGAACAACTTCTCCCAGTGTTCACTCCCCCTGCCACTCAGGATTTATTATTTTCCTTCCCTCCAGCTGTGTCTGAGAAATAATGTTGTAAAATCTCTGCTAAGGCAAGAATGCATTAATCACTAGCTTGATTAATTACTGAAGGATCATTTCCTCTCTATGATACATGTAAACCCCCAAACTTCTTGAATCAGAAGTACACTCAAGGTGTTCAGTGTCACATCCATCATCTCCACGAACATCACTGTTGACAGAGGCAGATGTGGCTGCTCAGACAACCTCCTTACAGTGCTGAGAGTCCCGTGACCAAACCTCTGCCTTGCTGGGCAGGGTGTGTGAGCAATCCAGCAGCAGTAAAACATCTCCGTTTTAGGAAGATGTCCCATGGTGTCCCTCTGCTTCCTAGTTCCATCCTTGCCTCTTTATCGCACTTACACCCCTGACACCTCAGCTGTCCTGCACAACTGGAAACTGTCCTCAGACCTGTGGAAGAGCTCAGTTAGGGTTAGGATTTCTCCCACAGAAGAAAAGATTGCTTTGCAAAAACACCTCAGCTTCCAGTGGGCCCTACACATAGAATCACAGAATCACAGAACAGTTTGGGTTGAAGGATTCTTAAAGATCATCTTATTCCAAATCCCTTGACATGGGCAGGGACACTTTCCACTAGACCAGATTGCTCAGAGCCCCATCCAGCCTGGCCTTGAACACTTTCAGGGATGGGGCATCCACAACTTCTCTGGGTAACCTGTTCCTGTGCCTCATCACCTTTCCACATCTTCCCACCATTGAACACAGCCTGGATTTGGATTCACAACCCTTACCGTCCATTGCCCTCTTCTTTGGTATGGCTGAAGAATCTCCACATGGGCAGCTGTTGTCCATCCCCATTCTCTACAGGCCATGATAAAAGATACTCTCCATGACTGTCAAACTGCGACCATCCAGTGACATACAATCCCCTTTGACAGGGGAAAGGAGGGTGATGATGGTAAATCAGCCATCAGCCCATTGCTTGAAGCCACAGAGAAAGAGCTATGTCATGTCACGGAGACAATTCACCTTTTATCTCTGCTCTGACTTCTTCACAGAGCTTATCTCTCCATCCTCTACCGTTTTCCATCTTAGCAGCTCCTCTGCCTGGTGATCACCCAAGGAGACTTTAAGGCAGAGACAAGGGCAAAGGAGGTGATACAACAGTCAAGTAGAGATCAGAAAGACAGTCTAGGCTGGGAGCAGCTGGCTTGCAGTAGTTTCCCTTCAGGACTCATCTTGGAAGTAGATCTGCTCTGCCCCGTCCTGAAGTTGCAGAGGAACCTTGGCTTTTCCTTTGCTTTTCCCCCTGGCTACCAGGCAAATATAAACACTGATCCTCAGGGTCTGTGAAGTACCAAAGCCAAGCCCTGGTGCAGGACTCATTCTTCCTGGAGGGTCAGAAGGAGCCTTTTGAAAGTACAAGGTCATGGGGTGCTCTGCAGCTTGTAAAAGCTGACTCCGGATCTGTGTGGGTTTTGATGGCACAAAGGTCTCCTTCATAGTGACCTTTCTGGGTGCTGAATGCACCTCTGGGCTGTGGTGCCTATGTGATCCCCATGCACAGCAAAGGGAACTGGTACCAGTCATGCTGGCAAGGGGGATGGAGTGGCTGAAGTGGTTTGGAAGGACTGCCTGGAAAGAAAACACCTGGCAAGGTTCCCATTCACCAAAAACCAGGGAAGAGCTCCAGGCTGTCCTGTGGTGGTCAGTGCACACTATGAGGCATAACCAGCCAACCTGAGCACAGCAGAGAGATGAGACGAGTGAAGCCTTCAGAGATGGAGCATGGACTTTGCGGGTTTCATCTCCAAAGGACACGAGAACCCCTCTCAACTCAATCCCTGAAACACAGACCACTTCCCTATCAAGGTAGCAGCATCTTTCCTACCAATTTCCAAGCTCGGAAATTTTCCCAGGCTTGTGGCTGCTGGTGACCCACCAAGAACTGCTCGGGCAGCATAACCCAGAGGTGGTGCCTGATCCTGCCAGACACAACTTGGATGCAGTGAGCACTCCACTGTCCCCGGGGCTATTTGGAGATGCTCTTCCTCTCCAGCAGGGAGGAGGGAGGAACAGAGCATTTCCAACAGCAGCCAAGAAAGCTAATGGATACATTTCTTTTCCCAAGGCAGGCAAATTATTTCGGCTCCCAGCTGACCCCTAGACCACAAAAAACACCATAAAACAGCAAGAGTGTGTAAAAAATAAACACAGGCACGCATCAGCCTTCCGGATTCCCGTCCTCCGAGCCAGAGGAGCTCGGGCCGCGGACAGCAGGAATGTGGTGTTGCATCGGGAGCCATAGGGATGGGATCAGGGACAGGAACATTTTATAACCAGCCTCTGGACCCCGTTGAGGAACAGAGGGAAGGAAGAAGCATGTGAGTGATGACTACTCATACTGCAAAGGGGGGCAAATTTGAATCTCATCTGCATGTTTTGCAAGGATTGGGATTTACAGCATAAACTGCTTGCTCTGCTACTTCGACTCTTGCTGTCTTCGCTCCTCTGGCCAAGTTTGCATCAGGGCTGTCCTGATCAGCCAAGAGCCCTGCAAAGGAGTTATAACACATGGGGCTAGATTCGTGCTGCAGGTTCTCAAGAATCTGTAGGGAAGCATACTATGAATGGAAGGATCTTTTTGCCTCTCCCTGTCACCTTGCAGCCTGCCAAGCTGCGGAGAGATGAATACAGAGAAAAGGCAGTTTTCCATACTGTGAGAGGAGCCTGAAGAGATGCCAGAGCCTGACCGTAGAAGCCTAATATAAGCCTAGACATTTCTATTCACAGCAGACAAGACATCCTGCACTGAGACTGAAGACCAGCAAAATTTGTATCAAGACATAGGGACATAGTTGGCTTAGCTCACTACCAGCTGGGCTGGGGATTGCTGTATTCAGAAATGGACTATGACTGCCATAGGTTTTGCTTCATCAGATTGAGAGGAAGAAGTGCCACATGGTTTAGACCTCGACCGGTACAAAGATATACGAGTGTCAAATGGACCAGCTGCAGTATGGGAAGGGGCTAAATCTCCTCACCTCTGCTTCTGGACTCCCAGAGAAATCCACCCCAGAAATTTCACAGGTATTGAGACGACACAGGAATACTTGCCTTACACCTGCCCTCAGTTAGTCTCCGCCAGCATCTACAACTTCCCTGCTTTCTGAGGATGCATTTTACAAATGAGAACTGGAGTTGCTCATAGAAAGTAATTCCACCCAGCAGGCAGCACTGCTGGCCTCTGAGAGGATGAGCAGTGCAAGCTGATTGTGCCAGGATCTCAGCCAGCAGCACCAAGACACCTCCATAGCCCCCACGCAGCACTAAGTGGCACTGTGTCCTTCCCATCTGCTGGACCTGGGCTCCTGCTATTGCAGAGAGCTGACAGGCAAAGCTGCTGACTGTCTTCTGGCTGTCTCAGCTCTCTTATAGTTCGAGATGTAAAGCAGTCCTTCAGTGCCCACATTTCACACCCTGACAGTAAGTGTTTTTTCTTAAAAAACCCCAGAAACCTTTTTGTGGAAAATAATATTGCTTGTGGCTGGTGGTCATGATGGACAGCAGAAGCAACATGAGGGAAAAAAAAACAATTCTGAGAAATTCCCTGAAACAAGCAACCTACATTTTTCCTCACCACTGCATCACTAATTGTGTCTCTTTAATGCATTGATTTTTTTTTTTTTCAAAAGAACAAGAAGAGGTAAACAAAAGCAACAGGTTCCTTTCAAAACCCAGCTCGGCTAGCAGGAATTAGGAATTAAAGTCAGACACAATGCAAATAGCATGGTGGTTTATTTGCTGCTCCTTTTGTGAAACACAGCTGCCTCCAGCAGCAGCAACAGCCCCAGAGCCATTCAGCACCAGGTCCTTCCTCCAGCTCCTGCCCCTCCTGGGTACCAGCGATCCTCTGGCCAAGTGCAGCAGTAGCTGTGGCACTGGGTGGTGTGTCTGTTGCCTGCTCTGTCAGGCTGTCACTCTGCCCTGTGGTCTCTTTCCCTTCCTTTCTGTTTCCAAGTCCTGGGTGAGCCCAGGTGACAGCTCAGACCAGAAATGTCAGAATGCAAATGCTGGTATAAAAGAAGTTATTTCCAATACAAATGGTCAGCTTGCAGCCAGCAGTTCTGTGTGCCTTGCTATCATTCAATATCACTTTCCTCTTCTCAAGCATGTAACTCCAAAACTCACATCGATTTAGGCTGGGGTTTTAAAATCAGCTGAGGGTTTTTAAATCAGTTAATGGTTTTTTAATTAGTTAAGGTTTTTAAAATCAGGTAGTCAGAACTTCCATGAAGCTGAAGGTGCTGAGTCCCCAGTCACCTACATTTGTTACGTGCAGCACCTTCTAAGGACATTTTGAAATATTGAAAGCATTTCTTTGTTCAAAAAGCAAAGTGCCAAAGGGCAGGGAGCTGGCTGGAGAATCCAGACTGGCCTGAAGAAAATGCTCGCAGAGCAAGAAGCTAAACCCAGGTTTATGAAACGTACTTGGAAGGAGTTCAGCAGCGTAAATCCCAGTGCTAACAGAGCAGCTCTGAGTCGATTGCAAATAACACGCTCTTACTGTCCAGCCACAGTGCAATTCCACTGAGCTTTGGCAGAGGGTAATTCCGGTGTCAGATATTTTCATGAGACCCTACTTGACATTTTGGCCGGAAATCCTGTGGCATATTTTGATATTCCGTGACACACTGTGTTAACCACATGGATTTCCTCCACTGCTTTGATGGACACCACTACCCACTCAGGCAGAAAGGAGAGTGTCTGAATGAGCCCTTCCCTCTGGCTCCCCCCCGCCAGCACACAAAGCATCAGGCTATTGAAATTACGTTGCTAGATCCAAAATCCCCTGGGAGAAATAACCACTGTTCTGGAGCCTGCACGGCTGCATCCTCCCAGACAGATGCATCTGCAGTTTCCCAAGGCAAGGCAGACACTGAATACGATGTTTCTGATGAGGCTTTTCCAGAGTGGGGGAGACAGTTTCGTACTGTTTTTGCCATCACCTCGCTTGCCACTACCTGGCTCAAGGTGCTGGTGTTGCTGCAGATGGAGAACGCACAGCCAGCTCAGGGGGCCTCAGGTGACAGGTGACACCCCTTGCCTGGTCAGGACTCTCCAGTGCTGGGTCCCCACGTGAGAGACGCAGCAGGTAGCCTGACTTCCTCTCAGCTGGATAGACACGTCTGGAGAAAGCATCCATGTGATGGGAGAGACCTCCATGGGGGGAAGCCTGCATCCCAGATGCAGCCGCTGTGCTGGGGCTGTGCTGCCATGCTTTGTCACCTGCCAAGACGTGGGGCCTCGGCATGTGAATCGGGAGGACAGGGCTCTGGTTAAGGGAAGGAGGGTGCTGCAGGGGGGCTTGCAGGGAAGGATGAGCACTGAGCACAGATCAGGAGAGATTCAGATGATTGTCTGGGCTCAGGTGCCAGGTCCTGTCTCCTTGTCATCCTCCCATCTACCCTGCACAGCTTGTGCTGCCCGCCAGCCGGTACCCCTTCCATGTGCAGCTCCATGCCCACCTACTTCTACCCTGTAGTAAGACCAGTGCCAAGGGAAGCTAAGACCACAGCAAGGGTCTCAGACCCAGGCCCCTCAGCAGCAGTTATTATCCTGCTCCCCACACTGGGTAGGGTGAAGGAATAGACCTCCAGACAGGTTGCAGCTGACCGTCACCTTCAGAGTCAGCCACAGACATGGGACATGGCTGTGTGAGCCAGGGCATCACTAGAGAGGCTTCGGATTTTGACAGCATCGGGGCTGCAGTAGTCCAGACAGCTGGAGAGCCATTTCCCAGTGGAGAAGACAGCTAATCTCTGGGATTTATCAGACGGGCATCATTTCCAGTATGCTGAAAGCATTCTGGGGAAGATACCCAAGACACATACAAGGCACTGTTATTGTAACTATGGATGAGACCTTAAATCTAAAAATACACACATCACCTACTTAGTCCTGTGTCCTTTTCACAACTCTTTGTGCTCTCTTATAACAGGCAGCTTCTTTGCCCTCTGGGCTTCAGACCGTCCCTCATGTGGTCCAAAAACACTTCAATATCCTGATGACTGGTTCAGACCCATTTGCTGCTGCACTGGGAGCCTGAGCCTCTTCAAGGAGAGAGACAATACAGAGAAGGGCGGGAAGGCACGCCACATTCCCCATGCCAACACAATAAACCTTGGCAAAGCAGTGAGGAAGGTGAACCAGGCATCACCAGAGGCAGCAGAGGGAGAGGCAGAGGGCAGAATCCCAGAGGCAAGAGTCAGAGGATTTGTTGCCAGCTGTTGAATAGGGTAGCAGAGAGCAGACAGCCGCAAGGAGGCATGGAAAGACCAGACTGGGAGGCTGCCAAGGAGGAGAGAGTCGCATTAAATCTTATTTGTCTTTAAACAAAGTGTTCTAATTGCTAACAAAGGGATTTCAAGCAAATTGTAATAAAACTGAGTTATTCTGATCAATTACACAGTCAAGCAAATTACGGAAGGAGTCTGAAATATTGCCAGATACAAAAGAGAGATGAAGAAAGAGGAGGAGGAGTTGCAGAGAGAGTGGGGGAGGCAGTAATTTGAGGGAGGAAAATTACTTGATGGCTTGATAAGGAGAATTATTAAGCATAAATTTGAGATGCAGGTTGCTAAATCTGAATACAAAATCAAGGACAGAAATGGAAATTGTGTTTTAAGGCTGGTAAAATCGGAGCAGGGGCAAAGCGAAAAAAAATGTGCAGACAAGCATTAGAGACAGATGCTGTTGAGGTGTCTGCAAAGATGGTTGCTAACTGCAGCAAGCTGAAAGCAAGGCATGACCCAGGAAAGCGGAGCTTTTTGGTGAGGGCACCAGATCAGTGCTGAGTGGGGATCAAGCCACATTCCTGGCACAGACATCCTACTTGACCCACAACTGCTTCAAAGCACTTAGCAATGACCTGGTTTGTCACTGGAAGAGTTACAAGGGCCAGGATCCCAATGCAATCTGAGGAAAGACACACCAAGGCTGACTCATTTACCTTGTCAGCCTTACCTGAAAGCTGTGGCTGACACTTCTGCTGTCTGGTTTGTGGATTTAAACTGGAATCATTCGATGTGTATCTGTACAGCATCAAAAGCATCAGGGAGGGATGTTGTAGGGAAGAGAAAACAAACCCAACCCCTGCCTTAAAGGAACAAGATCAAAATCCCACCACAACACACAACTCCACGTTTGGCTCTGACTCAGGGACAGTGTACCTTGGGATGAATGAAATAATTGTCCCCTGTCCTGCTCAGTCCCTGGACGTTCCCAGCCATGCTGCTGGAATCTCCAGGGTCCTCATGACACAGCCACTGAGCTGCTTCAGTTTGCAGCCTGGCACGTTTGGGCAAGTCACCTCCAATTTTATTTTTCCATAATACATGGTGTGATCAATTTGTATTGGATCACCCCTGCTCACTGAGCTGCTGCCTGCTCTGCAGGGCACACACAAAGCAGGCAGCAGGACCAGGGAACACGCCCTCACAGTTTTGTATCAGGTGCACAAGGTCAAGCTTCACCACCCAGGGCTGGCAAAGAAGAGCTTGGTGGGTCTTAGGCTGCAGCCTCCTGCTAGACCTGGCTTTAGCTCCAAGGCTGGAAAATCCTTGCCTACACTGAGTCTCAGGATCACAAGGATGTGGTCCCTGTGTGCAGTCCCTCTATTAAGCTGCTGCAAATGTGGTCCAGAGAGCTGTAGCCCAGAAATGCAGTACTCTTCAAGCCAATTACCATACACGGTTCGTAACCCTGCAACCAACTGGATTAATGGATTATTGGCATGAAGGGATGTAGAAAGATGCTTTTAAAAGAGGAAGTAGAAAACATCCAGAGATTATTTTTAATGGTGTTTATTTGTCAGAGGACTACAGAGCTTGTGGGCTTTTGCTGGGCTGGAAGTTCTGAGCCCTAAGAGGAGATAAGAGAAAGGATTAGGGTATTACTGCGGCGGTGGAGTTCATGTGTTTTGTATTATTAATGTTTGTAAAGCACTTTGAAAATGAAAAACACCATAAAAGCTCTAAGTGCTGTATTTAGTAGGAGCTGCAGAAGAGGAACTTAATTCTGAAAAGACACTTCTCAGTTATCAGTGCACAGAGAGCTTGTGTTTTTGAGAAGATCCCACAGTCGGATGCAGTCTGAAGTGGCAGATGAGTTGTTCAAAAGCCAGTATGAGGAGGGCATAAGAATCCTGCAGGGTGCAAGGAAGGCTCCTGTGTCATGCATCCAAAAAAGAAGCCACTTAACACTTTCAGGATGAGAAAAAGCCATCAGATTTGCTGGCTCATTTCTCTGGAGCCGACAGAGGAGTGTTCTCTGCAAGACACCTACTTTACCTAAACTTTCTATAAAAGCCTGTTGGACAAGTGAGCTCCCTTGTATTTTTTAGGAAACTGCTGTAATGGAGGGAAAATCCTGACCCAGGGAGGGTAAGGAAAGCAATATTGGAGATCCTCTAGTAGACGCGTCACTCCTGACCACCACGAGACAAGTTTATGTGTCTCAAGCTGTCAGTGAGATAATTCCAGGGCTCAGAGACAGGATTTGGGTTCTAGACACTTAATTCTCAATACCATTGTTTCACTAAGACACCGACTCCCAGAGAGAACCAGGATGAAGCCTCTCTTTACAACTGCTGTACTCCCAGTTCCAGAGCCCTCCTCTAGCAATGCTGGCTGACAAACTACAGAAAAGAGCATTTTTTTTTCCTGGTGGATCCATAAATAGATCCGCAGCATTCCCACTGACAGCCCTGAGGAGCTTTCTGAGACACCTTTGTCGAAGCAGAGAGGCCTAAAGCCAGCTGAGGCTGTGGACAGGTATTGATAACATATATTCCCCTTTCCCAATGATAGGCATGTTCTTGTATCCTCACTGCTTGAAACCCTCTTTGACAAAACAGAGTCTCTGCAGTTTTGCACAGATCTTTCTTCACACGTCAGTCCCTATGTCAGATCTTTTCTTCATGCCCAGACTACATTTTTTAACCCACTTTTAGAATCCGTATTTGACAGGGAGAGAGGCTCCAAACAGGTCTGTGTAGAGGCATTGTTGCTTCAGCCTCTGTTTGCAGTCATGCATTGACCTTCACAATCTCATTTCCTTGGGATGGCAGAGGCACACTAAAGCTTACCTGTGTCAGGAGGTCCCAGTGTGCCCAAACCATCCAGGGCACCTCCCATTTTCCCAGCTCCCTTCCTATCTCCCAGCTGCTAAAAGGGACTTAGAAACTTTTTCCCCTCCCCATCACTGTGCAAGCAGATAGGCCAGTCTCGATAAGGAGCAGCCCTGCTCACAGTTCTTGCAGCAGCTGGCTGTGCTGTTGCCTAAGAGTGGTAAGTCACGGTGATAAACACAGATATTTCACCTTCCACCCTTCCCTCCCGTATCTCAAATCTCGGTGCTGAGGAGCAGCCACACAGGCACTGCTGCTTCCCCGACCTGCAACATGACAGATGTTAGGTATATTCAAAATGACACCTGCACCCCACAAGAGCTCCTATCCTGTATTTATAGCCCACTGTCACTGCTCAGATTTATGCCGCTCAAATACTTGTCAGCTGTTATCCCACCTTCCCTGAACATCATTTAACTGAGCTTGACGTATGCAAGCACTTTTAATCTTTCCTCATGAAGCAATTTTGCCCTTCCCAGGGCCTCTGATCATATTTGTAACTCTTCCTTGAGACAGCATCAGTTCGTCATTGCTGCTCTGAAAATACAGCAAGGAGCATGGCAGCCTGAGAGGGGAGGAGGGGGAGGATTTTTTCCCACACTCACATTCAGCTGTCTCCCATGCCACCCCTGCTAAGAGCACTTTCAACACATTTGCCTGCTCTAAAATCCCTCTATTCCTTGCTGGTCACTGATCTTTTCCCAAGCTGAGTCACTGCTCCTGCTAAAAAACCCAGTCCTGGATTATTTTGCGACTTCCCTGAGCCAAGAGGGAGTTCGTTTTCTTTCCTTCATGTCTTCCTAATGTCTCTGATGTCTCTATTATTACCCAATCTGCACTGGCATTCACAATGCCTCCCAACTGAGGCAGGAGAATGTAATTAACAAGCTGTTTACCTCTACTTCCAGATCATTAATAAATATGTTAAACAAGACCGCTACCTTGCTGAGCAATGCAAAAACTTGATGAGGCACATAGCTTGCTTTACAGTTTTCATCCCATGCTGGTGACAGTGAGACTCCTTCAGAGTAAGCTCCTTCCAAACCTTCAGCTGAACTGGAATTCATTTCCCCTTAGCCTGTTGCATGTGCACCCTTTCACCCCAGCTCTCGTGAGCCTGGTGAGGAGATGCCACCTGAAGGAGGGACAGGTGGCTGAGTCACCTCAGCCTGACACAGGGCCTGTGTCTCACTTACAGAACTCATTTCCCTTTCATAAACTGTGACACCCCACCCACAGGACCTCGGAATACCACCAGTGCCTAGTACTGTTCTTGAGCAACTCATGTCCCAAACTTTACTGTCGCTAATTCCAATCTTTCCTTGCCCCTGGTGCATGTTCAGCACCAATGAGGTGCTACAGCAAGCAGGAGCTCAGAGCAGGCGAGTATTTTGGTAAACTTAGTTTTTTAGCTTACTTTGAAAATTTTCCCTAACGCTTGCCTACATCAGCAAGGGAGATTATGGAGAGACAAAAAAAAACCCCCAAAAATAAAAGCTTTGTGCAGAGTTAAGGCTCTGTTGCCCAAGGTCTATAAGGATGGCAAGAGAAGCATGTGCTTGGTTTCACTAGAGCTGCTTCTACCTCAAGACAGGAAACAGCCTAAAAAGAGCCTTAGGGGGCCTTCCAATTCTCTGGTTAACTGATGCCCGTAGAACAGTCTTTCCAGGACCAGCCCAGAAAGCTGCAGTCAGTGTTAACCTGCTTTTATCACAGCTGCACAGCTTTGTCTTCGCCTTTCCCACTGGAGGCCGACTGGAGGGACTGCTCTCTGGACCCCGATGAAAAATGCCTTCTGGTCTGACACAGAATTCACGTTTCTTGGGGACTGCCATCATAAGTTCCCGAGGTAGAACTAAAATTAGCTGAAACGGTAAGTCTCAGCTCAGTGGCAGACTTTAACACTTTGGTCTTTCAGACGGGGAAAATGAGCTATTCGAGGATGCTCCAAGGGAGGAGGTGCATCCTGGGGAAATTCATTTGGTGGTCTGCTGTGTCCCAGGCAGCTCCAAGGGCCTGAGGGGATGTTCTCTGCCCAGGCTGCACATCCTTGGTGATGCCTGTCCAGTGAGAGGCGGGGGGCAGCTGGGGGCACAAGTGGCAAAACCGTGGAGGTCCCAGCAGACACAGCCTGCCTCCTGCTGCTCTCTGCCACGGCGGAGGGATCCCTGCAAAACGCTGCGACATCCACAAGGTGGCAAATTCAGCTGAAGGATGTTTCCTCAGCATCCTATTTCCCTGTCAGTTTCCGATGAGGATGAGGCTGAAGAAGAAGGGAGCAGAAGGAGAAACAGAAGGATCCAGAAAGCCTGAAAAGCCTCAGATTGTATCATCTTAAGCTATCTAACAGAAATTCCAAAAAGTTCATCCCTAGGGATGATTTTTCCTTGTTTATTTGATTCTAATATCCAATTGCTGTCAGCAGTGGTGTGGACATGGATCAGGCATCTGTCTTCTTCCCTCTGCCAACAGAGCAGGTGAGAAGTGCTCTTCCAGCATTTCGTACCCTCTGGAGTCACCTTGGGCAGGGAGATGGGTTTGCTTGTTTGTTTTTCCTAATGGATAATTAACATTTCAGGCAGCAAGTGACCTGGGAGAACAGAGAAAGCGTGCACACAGCTCAGCCTCTCGGATTGTTCCCCCGGGCCATCTGCTGACCTCAGCATCCAGAGGGTCTTTCCAGTGTCGTTGGCTTTCCTGATGCTCAGTTTTCTGTGGGATGGTGCCCGATGGATGCCAGAGACTCGCCCCAGCCCTTCCCCACCACCCTTGTTTACAGGCCAATTAGTGGGTGCCATGTTTGTTTTGCAGCCAGCAAGTTAGCCACCCCAGCGATTTAACAGCTGCAATTTTCATTTACAGTTGACTTTGAACAGCCAGTTTTATACACGCAGGGTGAAATAATGGTATAATTAACCTAGGAAAATCCATTAAAAGGGTGCGGATGTTCAAAACATGGAGCACACAATTACGAAACCCCACGACTGAGATTACTGCTGAGATGTAATTCCTCCTTACACATCTCATCCCTACATGGATTTCAGACGAGCAATTTTCTCTGCAAGGCTTTGTCACTGAAAGTTTCACCAACTTTCTAAATTTTACTCTTCCAACGAAAAAAATCAAAATTGGGAATGAAAAATTAATTAAAATAGTTTGAATTGGTGGAGTTCTTAGGCAATATCTCATGTTAATAATTTTAGATTTGTTATATTTTAACAGTTTCCAACTGGTCTGTGGCAGTTTGGGCTTTTCCTTTCTGGTTGCTTTTTAACCTCTAATCAGGTCATTTTTTAGTATGAAGAGACATTTTGAAACCAGTACTTTTTTTCCTGCCTTAGAAAAGACCAAAAGTTTTTTGCCCACTTCCAAACTTTTAATCGGAGCCATTTCTCAAGTTAGTTTTTCAAGCTGGTTGTGTCCATAAAAACAAAACAGAAGAGACTTTTCACACAAATCTTCATCCCCACACACAAAAGTAATTAAAAAGACATTCTCCCCTAGTTATCATAAACACTGTTTAATCAGGTGTCCACAGGCTGTTTGTTCCACCAGGCTGTTTGCTCCACTGGGCTGTTTGCACAGGATGGATAATATTCCCCAAGTCAATACCCGCTATTTCTTTCCATGCTCATCAGGTAGTTTTTCCAGACCGCTCCTTTGGACCCCGCTCATCACTTAGATTAATATTTAAATTCACTAACCTGGCTTTTGCATGCCACTTGAGTCCAGAGGGCTGCAGTCCTGCCTCGCTGGGGAGAAGGAGACGCTGTCCTTGCTTGTGATATGAAAAGTGACAAATTCTGTCTGTTCTGGGGAATTTCATTGGGTCTTAGAAATACGGCCTTTGGGGCAGTCCTTCAGCAGGTGTAAATCTGTCCCATTGATGTAAAGGGAATCCCGTTTGCTCTGTTTTGGGTTTGTTCCCAACTCAACCTCACCATTCTGCCTCTGAGTTAGATGAGAGCTGGCTCACTCTGTCCTGGTCCTCTGGCAGAGCCCAGGGCAGCATCTTTCACAATCCCCCTGTGCACCCCACCAGCAGCTACAACCCTCTGGGGTGCCCCAGCTCCCACACCGGCCCCAGTCACAGCTCTGGGTGCAGTATCACCCACTGTCTGTCCATCCCATCCCATCCCATCCCATCCCATCCCATCCCATCCCGTCCCATCCCACCNGCAGTATCACCCACTGTCTGTCCATCCCATCCCATCCCATCCCATCCCATCCCATCCCATCCCGTCCCATCCCACCACAGGGCTCTGCTGCATCTCACCCTTATCTGCCTTGCTGCAGTAGCCCCCAGAGAGCTCCACAGCCACGCTGCTCCCTTCCCCTCTGTGCTTGTGTTAATAAATATATTCAACCACTCAGGGCCTGGGGTGACCTCAGGCTCTCCACTATTAACCTTTCTGCCTGCTGAGAATTGGCCATTTGTTCCTTCCCTTCCCTCCCTGTCTTATCTTGGTTTTAATCCATGCCTTGGCTTTTCCTCTCATCCTGTGGTTACCAGGTTTCCTTAATAGCCTCCTAGGAGGGACTTTATCAAAAGCCTTTTGAAAGCCTTAATAAATTATAGGCACGACTCTGCCATCCCCTGTTATCTCGGTAACCCTTCTGGAGCATTCCCAGCTGGGGTGAGAGAGCAGAGCCCCTGCCTGCCTATACGGGATCATGGCCAGCTCTACAGAAAGCCTCCAGGGCTCTCTCGTGTCTCCTGCCTGGTTCAAAAGGACGTGGCATTTATGATGCTGAAACATTTTCCAGTTTCACTTCAGGAGAAAGAGCTACTCTGGGGAACTGAAAAGCCACCCATCAGTCCCCCTCACTTAAAAATATGTCGTGCTCTTTGGTGGATTTGGGAGTATTTTATATGATTTCTGTTTTAATTTTGACTTTAAGTCACGACTATACATGGACAAGTATTAGACAGTTAAGATATTTCCAAGCAAGGAAAAGATACTGTGGCATGCAGGTATTGAAGGAGGTTGTTTTAACAATTTTTAAAAGGTCTTTTCATAAATAATTTTGAGGCAGAAGGAATCCACATGAGTTGAATCCAAGTGGATGAGAAGGCTTTTTAGCTGTACCCCCTTTTGTGGGTGGTAGGATGGTGGCAGGTCGTTGTCACACATAACTGGGAGGAGAACATCCCCAGCCTTACCACCTTGTCCAGGTAACCTCCAGGATGAGACACAGTGGGGAATGCCCCCTCTCTCCAACACGTGTCCCCGCCCTCTGCTTTTTCTGGAACTCAGTACCTGGATTTAAAAGGCGCCTCCTGCAAGTCCGAGGCTCCCCTCAGATGTGCATCCCTGTCACTGCAAGCAGCCATCTCTCCCCACCCGACATCACTCCACCTTTTCAAACCTTCTGTGGAGGTCATTGATGGCATATTTAATTCCCCGGGGAGCATGCTGTTTAGTCTCAGCCATCTCCTCACCTCTTTTTACCTCTTGCCAGCTTTAGCAGTCAAGCTCTGTCCTCCTGGAATTTTTCCCTTCCACTTGTACATCAAGCTGCGTCTAAGCCAGAGCAGCTCAATTACACTTTTGCTGAAATCTCCTGGGTAATTTGACTGAGATTGGCTCAGCAGGAAGCGGTGTGCTCGCTCTGTCTGTGCCAGACAGCTTCAACACTGTGTGCCAACTCCAAGGCCATGGCAGAGCCCTGCAGCTGCCCCTCCGAGAGATCAGGAGAGCAGGAAAAAACAGGGTGCGATAACCTGCGGGAGTGTGTGGGGCTGCAAAGCCCAGAAAACTTCCCTGCAGTGCACCAGGACCCGACCGGACCCCCACCCTCCTTCAAACTCCTTCTCTGTACCCGCTGTGTCACAAAATGAGGACAGGGCTGCCAGCAATGGCACTGTGGGAAACATAGATGGCACAGACGGGCAAGGGAAGAGCTGTGCCCTCAGGGAAGTCCCCCCACCCCCCTGGATCTCCATCATCAATCAGATGTTTCCAACGAGCAAGGCAGCACTGGTACCTGTGCCTGAATTAGCAGTGCATTGCTGGGCAGCAGGCTAATGCCTCTCTCCATCTGCATAGAACTCTGCGTGCCTTGCTAATAACAAAAAATAAAAGGAGCTCTGCCGTGTGCATGGACTTTCATATCCCAGGTAGCCTGCGTGTGAATGCCTAATGCCTGCCTGATTATTGTTCGCCTGGTATTCAATAGTTTGAAAAAATAAAACGTCCTATAGTTAGAGAACGAGATAGGACTGTTTAATTTCAGGCCATTATCTCCTGGTAATTGCTGGAGGAATTTCATTCTATGCCAGTGCAATGGGAAAAAAAAAAAAAAAAATCATGTTTTTTCCCCCTTTATGGGGAAAAAAAAAAAAGTGAGCCTGCTTTTCTCCAAGGGGTTCAGGGCTTTCAGGCCACAGTTGGAAGCAAGAGCTGTGGCTGCTTTATCAAATTCGCATTTCATTTCCAGCATGCACCCAAGCCGCATGTAAATTATAATGAGAAAAGGGGAAAAAACAAAGAGATAGAGCTCAAGAGATGGGAAATGATAATGAAATCAAATGAACTCGGGGCCTTTGAAGACTAACAGAGCCACAGACAGACAGATATGTACACAGTGACAAAGATAGAGACAAGCAAGAGGCACGCATGAGGAGACAGCAAGAGTAGAAGGCTGATAGAGAGACAAAATTGGAGATTTGCATCCACAACGTGCACAAGGACACAACATGTGAGTGATCCTGGAAGAATCTCTGCTCCACAAAGACCTTTGAAGCCATGGTTCTGGGGTGTACAGCTCATGGGAAGCTCCTGCTCCCAGTTTTCCCTGTGTCTCCCAGTCCTGCCATGCTGCTTCAGAAGTCCCAAGGGTGTGTGATGAAACCTAGCATCATTTTCCCCATGGGAAAGGACCCTTTCCAATCTTCAAGTTCACAGCTCCATCCTTCCCAGTGCAGCCAAGCCATGGAGCTCAGCATGTTGGGAGGATGTGCCCACTGCATGATCTGACCTGGGAATCAGCCATTCTGGGAGAGAGGAAGGGGAAAATTCCCAGTAAACTCAGCTGCTTCCCTAGTCACCTGTTTGAAGGAAAAAGGATTCAGCCCTCCACTGAGGTCAAGAGTGAGCCTGGGACATGGAACACAGCCAACCTCACCTGCCCAGCTGGGGATGTGGTCCTGAGGCTGGAGAATGGGAGTTGTTCTACTGCTGGGCAAAGATAAACCTGGAGACAACTTTTAACTTCTGCTGGGTGCTGAGATTTGGGTCACATCTCATAAACGAGAGCTCTAGCAGGGATTTCAGAGGACTCCAGTGGTATCTGGGCAGCAACAGGTCTGCTATTCTGGCTGTTACTTTTCAGCTTTGCCTCCAAACCCTGTAGTGTCTGGAGTGACCAAACTGTGAGCAGAGGGCTGAGACCTGGTAAATGTCACTCTTCCAAGCCCAGCTGGCCAGTGGTACATTGCAGAGCAGCCAGGATCCCACCATCATGAGCAAAGTTTGGGGACCATGTCCCAGTAACTCCCAAATCACAGCAGAGAGAGACTGGCCCTTGTTCTCAGTGCATCACATCAGCCCCACAAAGGAACAGGAGGGTAAAGGCTGACTGCCCTGGGTGCCACAATCCACCAGGGCCAGCAGGATGCCACGAGGTCAGTTTTCCTGAGCTTTAGGGAGCTTCAATTCATTCAGGCTCCCTCCTGGGTCAGTCACTCTGGCAGCTCACTCCCCTCGTTGCTGAAAACCCGTGCTGTGTTTCTAGGCTCAGGGGGGAAAAGAAGGGAGGAAAGACAAGGTGCCACTACTTAAACCAAAATACCTTAAGAATAGCCAGGCAAATACCAACACAGTAACCAAGTCCCAGTGCTGCAAGCAAGGTAATTTCCCAGCCACCCATGAAATGCACCTGTGCTCGCTTGAGTAACTTCTGAACCACTCGTGGTGAGTCACGCACAACTCACGAATTATTAGGGATTAATTCAGCCGCGTATATTTATTGTCACTGTGATTGTGGGAATAGCTAGCAACCAGTGTCATTGAGATACCTGCTCCTGGGCATGCTGGAGGTGGTGTGGGAGCCCGTGGAGGTCAGGATGCTGCTGCCAAGGTCTGGAGATCAGTGCAGTTTTGTGTCAGTGTGTTCCCAAAATCCCAGGACAGGGCAGGCTCTGCCTTTCATCAGGCCTCATGGTGCTCTGCAGATCCTGTGAGCAGCAGACTGGCACCAACAGCGTCTAAATTTGCACAAGAGTAATTTGAAAATCCTTCAGAGCTTGCTAACTTCTCTTGGCTCTAAAAAAACCGATGCAGGAAAAGCAGGATTAAAAAAGAAAAAAGAAAAAAAAAAAGCAGGAAAAAGAAGCCAGAGATTGATTCTTACCTCATATCATTAAAAAATAAATTGCTGTAGCGCTATAACATAAAGTAAGAATCAATCTTATTTTTTAACACCAGAAATAACCTAATGAAATACAAGATTGATTCTGAATATGGGCTTCTTGGTGGAGCCCCTGTGGGAATTGATTACAAAATTGAATGTCTCAGAGCTGATAAGATGAATTTGGAATAAATCTTACTTTTAACTACTCCCTTTTTATGCTCATAAAAAAAAGAAAGATTGATTCCAATCAAAACTTCTTCTAAAAAGTGAGACAGTTTCGATTTGTCGAGGCAGTTTTTCAACAGAACAGCACTGAACTTCAGAGCCAATCTCACCCCTAGTTATGCGTTCCCCAGGGAGGAAAAATACGAGGCACAATATTTCTGATTTACAGCTTGAAATGAGACAGTAATGATCATAATAATCAGGACAAGAAGAAGGAGAGAGCCTCAAGTGGATGGCAGCTCTCTCGACTGATGATGCCAAGGGAGGCAGTGATTTGGAAAGCGAAGGTGGAGAAGCAGCTCCCCCTCCACCCTGCCGCAGGGGACTGCTGAGGACACCTCACTCTGCAGATTCCAGGGTGTAACATTGCATCTGTTTATCCTGCAAAAAAAAGGCCTGCTGGGAGTCACCCCAGCTTCCCAGGACCGCACCTTCAGCCCTACCAGCATCTCCTGCCTGGCCCATAGCAGCAGGAGCTCCTTGAAGCCTTCTGCACTCGTGGGCAGGCAGTAGCTTTGAGTTTCCAATCGCAGCTCAGTCATAGCCAGCGTAGTCCCATCACACCTCACCATGCCCTGGGAGATGCTTAAATTCCCTCCGGCCACCCTGCCAGTTCGCTGGGATGGAGGCTAACCAGTCCCACCAAGCTCAGAGCTTTGCTTCCAGACTGGCTGTGATAATTCCTATAGCCTCATTCCTAATTATGCTTCATGATTTTGATCCCACGGGCAGCAGCCCTGGTCTTATCAAAAAATGAGGCAAAGTGGTTGTTTAGTCTCAGGGCCCACTCTGTGCTTCCTTTAATCTCTCTATCCCCATCGCTGCACTACAGGAGGCAGCTCCAGGACTCTGCCAGTTGGGTGGTTTCTTCTCATCTCCAGATTCTATTTATTCATGTCCCATTCACGTATGTCCGTTCCAGTGTCAATATTTTATCTCAGCTTGAGTCGCTCCCTTTCCCACCTGGGCATGTCAGCAACAGGGTGGCTTCCTCCCATCTCTTCCACCAAATGCTTCTACACCAGAGAGATCTCACAAAGGATTTCTTTTTCCACTTTTCAGAAGAAATGCTATTCTGACACCCAACTTGTGTCTCTTTTTCTGTTGCTGAATAAAATTTGAAGACTATTATCTCTTTCTCTTTCTTTATCTCTCTCTTTCCTTATAGAATCACAGAATCATAGATTGGTTTAGGTTGGAAGGGACTGTAAAGATCATCTCATTCCAACCCCCCTGTCATGGGCAGGGGCACCTTCCACTCGACCAGGCTGCTCAGAGCCCCAACCAGCCTGGCCTTGAGCACTTCCAGGGATGGGGCAAAACCAGCTTCTCTGGGCAACCTGTGCCAGTGCCTCACCACCCTCACAGCAGAGAATTTCTTCCTGTCTAATCTAAACCTGCTCTGTTTCAGTTCGAAGCAATTCCCCCTCGTCCTGTTGAACAGTTCAACAGTTCCTATTGAAGAAAGCTCTCCTTCTCAAGCTCTGTTGTAGCCCCTTTAGGTACTGGAAGGTGCTATAAGGTCTCCCCTTCCCTTCTCCAGGCTGAACAATTCCCAGTGTCTCAGCCTGTCTCCATAGAAGAGATCCTCCATCCCTCTGATCATCTTGGTAGCCTCCTCTGGGCTCACCCCAGCAGGTCCCTGTCCCTGCTGTGCAGGAACCCCAGAGCTGGATGCAGTGCTCCAGGTGGGTCTCAGCAGAGCGGAGCAGAGGGGCAGAATCCCCTCCCTCCCCTGCCACCCACGGGGCTCTGGATGCAGCCCAGGACATGTTTGGATACCATTGGCATATGGTTCAATATGGCTCCTTCCTTTCAAACCTCCCAAAAAGGACTTTTAAAAGGAACATCATCCACAGCACCATCTTCTCTGAATTTTTTTTTCCCCACTAAGCACATTTGAGGTGCACTGGAACTGCTCACAGAAGCAGTCTGTGTCTGTTTTCCCCACAACTGCACATCCCGGGCCGCTTGGACACAGCCCCATCCCTGCCACATGTGACTCTCAGACAACTCCCTTCCTCCTTTGCCTGGATCTCCCACATTCCCAAAAGGCTTTGGCCTCTCCCTTCTCCGGGACCCACACACCAGACCCAGATGGGTGATGGGAGGTGAGATGCGTTGCATCCTGGGGGTCCTGGATGGGCACAGTGGCCCCAGCACGGCGCTCCAGCTGGGGAGGTGCCACGCAGCAGGGCCAGGCGCTCTGCCTGCGAGCAGACACAGAGCCCCAGCTGTGCTGAGCACGGGGACTCCCTCCCTGTCACACGCTGGGCACACCAGATGTGCTCCTGACGTCCTTGAGTGCTGTGACGCACGGGGAAGGCGAGGGAGCTGCAGGCGCCTGCTTGGTGCTCGCCCCACGCTCGGGAGAGCCTTTGGTGTGTCACCACAGTCTGTGCTGACTGCGCAGTTGTGGGAGAGGTGGGAAGAGGTATTCATCCTCTTGTCCCCCTCCTTGGACACCTGGCTGTGATTTCAAAAGTACTGCAGGCTGAATTTGTCAATGAGGACCCTCCTGGCTCCTGCAGACCGGGAGGCAGCTCGTAGGTCTAGATGAAGAACAATTCAATTCTCTGATCCCAGCAAAATCTGGTCTGCATTAAAACCAACAAAAACTCCCTCAAACCCATTGTGTTTAAATAATGTTAAAGATCTGACTGAGAGCATCGAAAGCAAATTCCAAGCCCTAATGAAGAAGGATTGTCTGGCATGGTAGTAATAATAAACTCTGTGCACACATGCATGTATGTATGTTTGCATGTATATACAGAAGGAGAATTTCATCTGAGGAGCTGAGAGCCCTATAATTAGCATGATCTCATGGCTGCACCAGGAAGCACAGCAGGTAAGTGCCCTTGACCTGCAGTTCTCAGCTTGGTGAAGGCAGAGAAAAGGGCTGAAGGGGAAAAGCAAGGTTTTCCTCCCACTCTACCCTTGTCCCGGCTACAGCTCTGGGATGGCTGCTGGGCAAGGGGTCTGGTTTTCAGCCCTTGTTTGCAGTGGAATCAAGAGGACTTTTGGCAGCAAGTGTCTGCCAGGTGCCAGCCCAGCAGAGACATGATGGCCAGACTGGAGAGGCTGTTTTTGCAGCCATGAGACACAGGTGAGGTACGAGGGGTAGAGGCCTTGGGGTCAGTCAGAAGTTAGAGGTGTATGGGAAACACCATGTCCGTTAACCCCAAAAGACGGCAGAAGAGGCAATGGCAGGAGACTGTGTGGAGAGCTAACCCCATACAGGTTACCAGGGCTGAGCATCCCAGCTCCCAGCCCTTGCTGTGAGGAGCTGTCCTTGTCCCACAGGGCATCTGTGAGACTGTCCTTCCATGCTGTGGGTTTGCTCAGCAGCTTTTTCACTGACTCAGGTGATAATGCTCCCAGCCCTCCCCAGGGAACTCCGTTCAGCAGTTTCTGTCACACTCCTCCACTTCATTATGCTTAACAGATCCTCCTCTGCCTTCCTGTTCATGTCCTTCAGATGCCTATGCTCTGATGAGAGTGGAAGGAAGGAACAAAAAAGCATCTTCTAGTTCCTATCCATGCATGCAGCTGCACAGTGAGAGCTGGAAGAGCGATGCTGATGTACCACAAAGCCACAGGAGGATGGAAAGCTTAGCAGGTGCCCAGCCACCATGAAGAAAGGTGTGGGATGGGTGCTGACTGGCCAGGAATACTGGGAGGTGGGAAAACATCTCCCTCTGGGGCACTTTTGTGCAGGGCAGCTCCTGAAGGTCAGCGAATAGAAGTCAGAGCCTGGTTTGCACATACTGCACCTGGAGGTCTTTACAGCAGAGCCCATTCTGGGCCTGCTGGCAGATGCCTGGTCAACTTGGAGCCACATCTCTCAGTCCTTCCTCACTTCCCTGAGCTGAACTCACCTTATAATTACGTGAGGACACTCTCTCCCATAGGATTCTCCTGGAGAAACTGGCAGCCCACAGCTTAGACAGGTGCACTCTTCGGTGGGTAAAAATCTAGCAGGCCCCAGACAGTGGTGGTGAATGGTCTTAATCCATCTTGGCCGGTCACAGTGGCGTTCCCCAGAGTTCTGCACTGGGACCAGCCCTGTTTGATGTCCTTGCTGGTGATCTGGATGAGGGAACTGAGAGCAC
>VZTI01005962.1:0-15156 GCA_013397865.1 Struthidea cinerea
TGCCAGGACACCCCAACAGATATGAACTTCTTAATATCCTGGTCTGAGGTGTTTATGGAGTATAGGCAATCACAAATGAATCACTGAGACCAGACCATGAGGCATAGGATGAAATGGAACCTCTTGGATTAAAAAGTCCAGTTCCGTGTTAATCATACTCAATTGTATTATTTAAATCCATTCAGAAAATGGTCAGCTCCATCTGAAAATGTATTTCTCACACAGCCCTGATTTCTTTGGAAAGCTGTTCTGGAGCCTCTCAATTCTGCACATGAGAAATAGTCTACTTTCTAATCAGTCAACAAGTTATGGCCATTTGTGCTTATAATAAGGTCTCTTCTACCTTAAATTAGTGCTTCTGCTTGCCTGCAGCTTACTTCACAGATATTTTTTAGACATATGAAAGCCAAATATCTCACACTCTTTTTTCTGAAGGTGCCTAAAACAAAAACAACAAAGAAGGAAAGTCAATGTAACATAAAGTTCAATAATATTAAGTGTTCCATTGCTATTATTAAATGAATGTCTGACGAGAACCTTCACATCTGAACAGTCTTGAAATTTAAGGCAGATGGGATCTAGCTCTGTATTAATTGCCTGGTCTTCCCTGCGTAATAACCTCATGTCTTCATGAAAACCCTGTGTGCCAAAACCCCAGAAATAACCAAAAATGGGCTCCTGGGGGAAATGTGGAATGCAGTGGGTTTAGGGGAAGAGATTAGCGCTACAGTTTCACAGGCACTTTAAATTGTCTGAAGCCAACTCTAACATGAAACATGTATAACTTTTCCACCTCTGGCTGTAGTTTCCCACCTTCCACTCCCTCCTTGCACCAGCATGGATATTTTGTTCAGTGAATCAGTGTGAGAGACTGATCCAGTTTCAAACAAGCAACACTGGTGCAAAATGGTTGGGGAGAGAAATAGGAGATGCTTCTGATATACCTTATGTGCTTTAGGATGGACTGAATCATGTTTCCTGAAGTGTCTTTTGTCATTAACTAGGGTGCGGCCCAAACATTGTTCAAACATCCACCTCTCACACATCCGGGTGGTGTGATGGGCACCCTTCCACCTCTCTGGGATCTTGTTAGAGTGTAGGCAATACTGTTTTGTGGTTTACCTCCCAGCTGAAGTCACCTACTGAATGAGCGCTGAGCCCTGCAGGAGTCTGTTAATGCCACTTTTCATGATGTAAACAACATAAAGAAATCTATGCCAAATACATACTGAAATGAGCTATGGCAAAAGATGCATGATTTAGTAATGTGAAGCATAGTGAGCTCCTGTCAACTGTCTTCAACACCTCTGGAAATCAGGTACCGTATGCCCCCAAAAGTGAGGCACATCAGCTCAGCTGTCATTTCTGAATGCATTGGCCTATGGCCCAACATCTACATGTTTTTGAGTAACTAATCCAGCCAAAATCATTTAGCAAATCAGTGATTGGCATCATAAATATATGTATGGCACCATAAATGTAATTTGTGGTATATACAACACAGAGAACAGAGCTGATTAGTAAGAAACAGGAGTGCTTCACAGTGCAAGACAATACCAGCTGGAGCTGTCTAACAAACAGAGAATGACGTGTAGTTATTAGAGCTGGAGTTTTTCCTTTGGCTAGTGAGATTTCTCACCATCTGGGAGAGCTTTGAAAAAAAGCAGGAAGAGGCTTGATGAATGTTGCGTGCGGGAGTGTTGTGTGAAAGAAAGTTTGACAGACTGAGCAAGCCAAGCAAACAAAGAGCACAGTCAAAACAGAGACAGAAGGGAGCGAGAGGGAAGAGGTTGTGTGGGAGATGAGAGGAGAGGCTTGACTTCAGCCTGAAAGAGGTCCCTTAACCCATGACGGTCCACATCACTCTGTTGTGTGGGAGGCTAAAAGATCCTTGCACTTCTGTGAAGACCAAGGTGCTGCAAAGCTTTGGGCTGCCACCACAGAACACCTGCCTGCCTCTCACCAGTCCCCTCATGTGACCGCACCAACTTTCACTAAGAGTTGTGTCCATGGAGAAGGGTGCATGAAGCCTACTCTGCTAGAAGGAGAGCTGCTGGGTAGATCTACCAGCACAACAACCATCATTTCATCAGAGCAAGTGATGAGCTTCTAGCATTTGAGGGAGAGGCTCCAGGTACCACTGACAAAATGGTTTCTTTGCTGAATGGACTGCACAGCTTCCAGGAGTAGTTGCAAGTAAGGTTATAAACAGCATTGTGGGCATGGTTTTTGGTTGGCTGGTCTGTGTCAACTGACTGTTGGGGGAGAGAGGAACATTCATTTGCAAATTTTAACCTACTGTGAAATGCAGGGAAAAGCAATCCCTGATTTTTACACTTTATCTCTCTGAAGAACCACAGTGCACCAACATCATCATTTTCGTGCCATCTCTTGCGGGGATTTGCAACTTTCACAGCTGCTGTTGCCTTCTAGCTTTCTCCCTCTATAAAAATTTCTTGGCATTCATCCCACTTCTCCCTGATCATGGGCCCCTCACCATGCTGAGTTGTACCCACCACCCTCATCACTGTGCTGCCAAATCTGGCAGGACCAGTGCAGATCCCAAGCTGAAAAGCCTGATGCTTTGTCTGTGATGTTTGTCCATGTCCTTGTGAGCGCTAAGAGCTGCAGCTCTTCAACAGGATGGTTCTCAAACTTCTTGAATACTTGGGCCAAAAGATTTTTGAGAGTTATCAGTTAGCATGAACCACCAAACTTTGAAGTGAAATAGTTCTGCAATACAATTCCACAGAGCAGGTATTATGGCCTTGTAAGCCTGAGTTTTGTGATTTAACTGTCATGTTCATCCCCCAAGACAATGAATGTTGTTGACTTCAATGAAAGCTCTCCTCAGTTCTGCAGAAATAAGTATTTTGAATATTAGCCTCTGGCTATGCTAGGGTGCCCTAGAGATGCTGCAAACTTTGACCTAAGTAGGGATAGAGAGAAAATGGAAGGCCTTAAGGCTGTGTTGTTTGTTTCATCATTATCACAGATCCAAAGCAAGAACTCCATCAAGGCTGTATTTTTTCCCTCCTGTTGTTGTGTCTTTGTACCAACATCCCTAAGAAAGATTGTGAGGAATATATAGCAATAGTTCCTTGGAGATGATGGGAGCTTGGGTGATGAATCCAGCTCCTGCTGGGTCAGTGTGATAGTGAATGTTAAAGACAACAGACCAGCAAATGAGACAACTGCTGCAAGACTGCATAATAAGCTAATTATTTCAATATTTCCTTGTTTATAATTGCTGTTCTCTATTGACTGTTTGCAGAAAAAGGGAACAGGGACTGTGGACTGATCCAGTGTTGTAGATCCAAATCTCTTGGATGGTCTTCTTAAACAGCTCCTTGTTTCCGGGGGCTGTGATGGGCTGTGTAATTTCTTAGCCCTGTGCGTGTCTGCATACACCCATGCACAGAAGTGCAAGGATGGGCAAATATAACAGACCCTCTGCTGTGAAGAGGATCTGGAAAGAGATCAGATCTCAGCATCCAACTAGAATAACTCACATATCTATAGATGCAATCCTTTCCATCACAAACTCTCAAAGCATTTTAAGGTATTAGTATTTTCAATCTCATCTAAAATAATAGCTTCAAAGGAGTTGCACCAAGTCCAGTCTATGTCTGCAAGGCTTGATGAGAAAAACCACATTTTCTCTCTCCTTTCAGATGCTCTCAAACCCTGCACTTTATATTGCTCTATTTTATCTATCTGTTGGCCAGTAATGAACCTGTTGGCCAGTAATGAACAGAAGGATTTCGCTCCATTTTTGCACTAGGCAGTCTCAGATCTAATCCCCATGCCCCTCCCTTCTTTGATTTATGAGAGCAGACCAGCCCTGCAACCTTCTCCTTTTAACACTGCACCTGCATATCATGGCTAACAGCTTTAGCTGCTTTCCTGCAATAACTCATAGGATCTCTTTCCTAGGCAGCCACGCCTTTACATTAGCAGATATTTCCTCTACTGGTGCTTTGCTCTCTGGCTCATTTTTTGACTGCCCTCAGCCTTTCCCCAGATGCTGAAATGATCTAAATCCTGTGTAACAGACTGTGCTGTGTTTGTGGTGTGCTCAGCTCCTAAGGCAGCATCACATTTGGCTTTGCTGCTCTCCTTCCCATTAGCTCCACCACTGCTGTTAAGAAAAGCAATCCTACAGCTGAGGTGCAACGTACATGCCCAGGGAAACTCCACTGGCAACTTCTTTCCCATCAATAATAGTTCTACCCTTCTTTACCTTTTGACCTGCTTTTGTCCAGAATTCTTTTTATTGGGGCACTTTTTGTGTCCCTGATCTGGGTTCAAGACCCTGATTACATGCTCTTTAAATGACCTCTGAGAAAAAGGGAGATCTCCATCATCTCTATCTCTATCTCTATCTCCATCTCCACCTCCACCTCTACCTCTATCTCCATCTCCACCTCTACCTCTACCTCTACCTCTATCTCTGTTTCATTTCTTTCTACCTCTATCTCTTTATGTCTGTCTCTAATGTATATCCTCTATATCTTTCAGTTATATCAGGGCCCAGCACAGCTGGTGAATTACACATCTGAGTTAAGGGATTGGCTTCACGACCTGCTACAAGAGCTCATGTCCCAGCACCTCCTTGGCTGAAGCAAACTATGACTCAAGGAGAATTTGGCCCTGAAATGCATGTCATGCCATTTCCAGGGTGGTCTTACTCCTCAGTGCAGGCTCTGATTTTCCTTCATATCTGAAAGATGGAGCAGCAGGGAGACATTTGTGCTTAAAAATCTCAGACTAGAAAAGGCATCTGGTATGAGGAATACCTGTATTTTATAACAGGAAAAGGAAAGAAAACAACTGAGCACAGCTCTCCACCAACACTCATCTCAACTATACAGTGCCTTTTTTTCAAGGTGGCCACTTAGATAGGAGAGCTTTGAAGCAAATTGGCCACTTCCAGCCACAACACTATTAGACAGAGCCAGGCCCCTTTGTGCTCTGTTTGCTCTCTGGAGAGAAGCAAATAGTATGGGGTTTGACCACGGAATTAGGTGTTCAGTGAAAAAAACAACCACTATTGCTTCTGCACAAAAATCAAAGCTGGGACAAGAGCCTCAATGCATCTCCAAACAAGGAGGGAACAGAGCTGAAGTGAGTCCTTAAGCTGGGAAACCTCCCGGTGTTGTTCTTTAGAGTTAATGGTCAGGCTCAGCTGCAGTCACAAAGTGATCCAGAGACTTTGCAATGCCTGCTGTCTCCTACATCTTGCTATCACATCCTTTACCTTCAGCTCAGGTCTGAGCTTTGTGCCTACTTTCAGATGGAGTCAGACAGACATACTGGGGAAACCCTGTATAGATGTAAATTACCTTACATCACAGATGTGAAAGGGAGGCTTCTTTACACTGGCAGAGGATTTATTTCCAACTTGCTAACCTGAAGCAAAGGTTGTAGAAGGCAAGGAATCCAATATATGGAAATAATAGTGATTACAAGCAGTTTTATAGCTAAAGCATGCTTTTCTCACCCAAAACAAATTGTGGAAGCACTGCTCATACACCAAACAAGCACTTAAAAAGGATCTAAACCAGTTGATGTATCTCTGCATTGCAATCATTATTGCTAATGCATTTTACTAGGTATTCAAAATCAACAATGTACTGCTCGTGTGTGACACACCTGCTGTTTTTTTATCTTCTTTGATCATTATTGTAAAAGATGCTGTTTGAGAAAGAAGATTCTGGATTCATCACTTCTGAAGTCAGATGTAGACATTAGGAAGCCCTAGTTGGTCTTTATCATAGAATCACAGAATGGCTTTGGTTGGAATAGACCTTCAAAACCATCTCTTTCCAAACCTCTGCCAAGGGCAAGGACACCTTCCACTAGACCAGGTTGCTCCAAGCCCTGTCTGACCTGGCCTTCCAGGGATGGGGCAGCCACACCTTCTCTGGGCAATATGTGCCAGGGCCTCCCCACCCTCACAGGGAAGAATTTCTTCCCAATATCTCATTTAAACCCACCCTCTGGTAGTTTAAAGTCTATCTAAAGTTTATCCCTTGACCTTTTCTTTCTCTCTGGAAAACAAAGACAGCCCAGCATTTCACCATTAAGCCTCTTGGATATCAGTCAGATTGATACTTGTGATCAGAGCGCACTGACAAAATGTCCAGAAACTCCACTGTAATGATCCCTGTATCACCTGCAGATCCACTGAAGCTCTGGATTTAATAATAAATTAATATAAAATTAATAATAAATTAAAATAAAATTAATAATAAACAGCCCATCGTGTTTATTTCTCCTTCAGATGTGCTTCAAATCCTACTGAGGCCAGCCAGGGACTTCTCACTGAATCAGGCCGTCTGCCTCATTCTCTATCAGCAATTTAATGCCTGCAAGGAGTGAATAAATCAGGCCAAGAAAGCTGGATTCAATTACTGGTTCTGCCACTTGCTTTATCAGTAGGCTTATGGCCTCTATTTCTCCTCTAATTCTTTTTCACTTTGGCTTATCCTTGTGGCACCAAAGCAACATCAATCTCCACTGGGATACGGAGATGCTTCTGCACTGCAGATACATTCCAAAGGAAAACACATATAATTCAATTATGTAAAGTTCTCAGTTCTCCTTATTTCCTCATGTTAAATAGTTTCACAGCTTCATTCCAGAAGAGGCAGAATGGACACCCTGACTTGCAGCAAGTGACCATATAGCCCAGTATCTTCAATGGGAATGTAAACAACATAAACACATTTGACACTACCCTTGATCTGACCATTTTCTGCATAGGAATCTTAATGGCTGAAGTATGTCTATGTTGGAGTGCACTAGGTGGTGGTAGAGAGATAGGCCCTGAGGATCAGAGAGAGGGCCTCCTTCCTGGGCCCGGAGGTGACCCTGGGAATGCATCCAGGTCACCGGGGATGGACTGAGAGAGGAGGGTGGGTTTATGGACAGACTGGGCCTATGAGAAGTGTTAATTGTAGTTTGTGGCCTTATAGGGTATTGTTTGCCTATTACCATAATAGGTAAAATCTGTGTAATACCCCAGGTGATTGGGGGACACTGTGGTGAACATCTTTCCTGTTGATATGATGTTATATCCTGTTGGGTGCTGGTATTTAGGGAATTCTGACTGCGCAATAAACGTCTTTGCCTTTCTCCATCTCATGAGCAAAGTCCTTGCCCATGCGTCATTACTGCATGTCTAGTTAGAAATCTCCAATGGATCTGTCTTCCAAGGACTCATCTCACACCCATGGTCATGTTTTGTGCCTACCACATCATCTCTTGAAGAGATCCATGGGTTAACTGCTCACTTCATGGACCCACATACAGCTGGTGAAACTCACTGGTGAAGCTCCTTTGTCAGCCTGTCCAGTGTTGCAAAGTTTGCAGTAATTAGCCCAGGTAGGCATTTCAGTCAAGTGAGCATGCTGTGGGAAGTTCAAACTTGGTGTATCTTATTATGTAACACTTGGGTCTTCAAACACTTCGATTAGCTGGTGCCTCATGCGCCTTTCTCTGTAAAATGTCAGCCAGGCCCATTGCTGCAACCTGGCTCTGGCTTGAGGCAATGCAGATTATAGCCTGGAAGCTGAAAAGTACCTCAGAATAAAAGGCTCTCAGATTGTCTGCCAGTGCCTCAAGAAATGAAATACAGTTCCACTCCTAAAATGTCAAAGCTATGTCAGTGTGAAGAGGAAAACAAAACAAAAAAAAGGTGAAAAGTTTGAAAAGAGGTTTTGCTAGCAGCCAGGAAAATGTAACTCCTTTTACTTAATCTTTTTCTGCTTCTTCTGAGCTTGAAGCTTTGTTTCAGTGGAGGAAAAACAATGGGAAAAAGGGTTAAAATGGAGTGGGAGCAAATAAGTGTATATTTGCATTGTATCAAAGACTCATACGCATCGAGTGATTGAAGTCCTTGCAAGTCTTTAACACCCTTCCCCATATCCTGTCTCTGAAATTCCTTTACCTCTCCTCGTTCAGCAGCCAGGACAGCAGCTGATTGCTGTACCCAGCTGTCTCACAGGTACGATCATGCTTGCTCTGGGTGATGCAGCTGAGGAGATCATAGTCATTTTCGGTTTCATGGCACTTCTTTCAGTTCTGGGCATGGTTCAAGAGACTCCAAACTTTGCCTGATTCAAGGACTACAGGGCAGGAGAGGTGAAGGTAAGGGAAAGATGGGTTACCCAAATGACCATAATCACATGATTGCTGTGGATCTGGAGCAGAAATGATGCAGCACATCCTTCTGCCTTGCTCCTTGGAGCCCCAGGCAAAGGCTGGACACAGTGAGTTGTCTTTACCCCCTGAAAAGTGTCGCTGTTGGGGCGGTCACGACACACACAGACAGGGCCTCCGACAAAGTGCAAAAAGCCATTTATTAAACAAAGCAGCCTCTTTTATACACCTTTTGTATGTTATCATTTGTGTTACATATTCATTGGCTGCTAAACTACTACAATAGACTCGCTGGCCATTAACTTCAATATACTACCACTGGCCACCTATAGCATAAGCATTCAAGCATTCAGAAAAATAACAGGTGCAGATATGTTGCTGTTTTTCTCCTTCTATTGTTTAACTTTCATGCTTCTGTTGATACTACATTCTCATGGATAAAAACTAATTGTTTTTCTTCTCACAGACTTTTCTCACAGTCCTTCTCTAGCCGAAGTAACAGGCCTGAGCCATAATTTTACAAAGGCAACAAGGCCTTCATTTTATAAGGTTTTACTTAAATGCCACAGAAAAGGACCTCCATGGATTTTCACAAACCAACACATCTCAGAGCTCCCCTCCTTTTCTCCTGGCTTCCCCACCATTCTCAATGCCCAGCTGTAGTGACATCCCAACAAGGGTGGCACCCCACGATCACCCCACCACTACCCACCACCCAGCTCAGCCAGTAAAGAGGTTTTTCTTCCTGCCACCTGAGCTCAAGGCACAACCACTTGGCATGGGACCAGCAAGGCTTCTCTCATCACTAGATCCCCATTGGTTGCTCTTCCTCTGAGGGCCTCTGTCTGGCTCTCCTCCACTAATGTTCTCTGTGTCATTCCAAAACAATCAGCCAGCACCAGTGCTTATGTCTAGTGAGACCAGTGAGCAGTGGGTCAAGAGTGCACCCAAGGAGAATGTGGTGTAAATAACTGACTCCATCTGCTTTGGGTCAGAACAGCTTCAACGCATCAGTGGGAACCAAAGAGCCTCCACGGGCGGTGAAGGGGCTTTCTGAATCCACCCAGGGAGCTGGCACTGGAAGAAGCCAAACATGTTCTTAGTGTTTATGCTGTCAGGCTGTGAGGTATTAATCTTCATCCCAAAACACATTCCTCACAGAACACTTCTGTGCTTCAAACTCTGTCATCAGGAGAGCTAAGGAAATGAAAACTGGGAAGATGATGCTGAGCCGTCAAGCCTCGCATACAGCAGCAACTGCTCCCACGCCTGGGATGCCTCCTGAGAGGCATCAGGACATGGAACTATGCTGCTTGGTTTTCATCCTGCCACAGGCATGTAAAATGAAGGACTATATCCCTATCCACTTGCAGCTCGCTGCCATGTGGGGAAGGTGCAGGAAAGCAAAGGGGTTGTTGGAAACCCAAGCTGGAAATTTTCTTCCTTGGGTCCCCTCCAGCAGGCTAAAAACCTTAGAGCAATGAATGGCCAGCAGAGAAAGGGATGGTGGGCATTGCTGGTGTTCAGGACATGTAGGTACCAAATAGAGATCTTAGCAGGACTACCCCTGCACTGTCACCTCTCCCCAGAACCAGATATTAAAAACAAGCAAAGTCAGAGCTCTAGCAGCCTTTTGGGAATAAGAGTCCTCCTCCTCACCCTTCCTTCAGTAAATTGATCAAAATTTAGAACTCTAAAGTGGCACTCAGCTTTGAAATCCAGGCTTGTTTTTATGTCCTCAGTGCCCACACAAATATTTTCAAGACTTGGCATGTTGGACGTCCCCACTTTTTGAGGTTTGTTGAAAAAGGGATTCCACTAGAGCCCCAGTTCAATGCTGAGCTCAACCTACCCATCATGTCCCTATGGTCTGTCTCAAGTTGAGTACCTTCTAAAATTAGGGTACCACAAAACAGAAGCAAATTCTGCAAATTTGGCCACAGACCTTGAATTTCTAATGCAGTGCTCCTTTTGTCCCACAAACAGGATTTCTTTCAGTCCTCAGACTAGCCAGACACCATTCTTAACAGTTTTCTTAATATTTTTTAAATACAATAAATTTACAAATTTAATATAATTTTTAATGCATGTTTTCAATAAAAGGCTACAATACGTAGCCTCTGAAAACTGCTTTTCCCTTGCAATAGTGATGCTTACAGCTCCTTCTACCCAGAACCACCACATCATTTTGACTGCTGTCAGTGTGGCAAAGGAAGCAGGACTTTGGTTATGCATAGGGCAAGACCCTAGTATGAAAAATACCAGGAAATTCCCACAGGGGCATCTGCCTGTCCTGAGTCCTCTCCTCTTCTGCAGTGTGGATGAAGCTGTGGGAGCTGATGGTGCAGCTCTGTCAACTGATGTGCCTCAAGTAACCACAAGCATCTCCCAGCCGTGATCACACATGACGCTCCTTCCCCCAAAAGAAATTGCACCATCTGGGAGAAGGAAAATCACTCGCAAGCCTTGATGGCAACTTAAGCCCTTTTTTGTCTCTCCTCTCACAGAGAATGGAAGTTAGTGATCACTTACTCTTTGTTGTTAGGTTATCGCCTCCTTGGTCATCTGGCATTTTTTTTGTATTGTGTCAAAATCCTTGAAACATTCAGTTGTTTCAGCTAGATTGGCTGAAAACTACATAGGCTGAGCCTGAAAATAAACTCCCAGGGCTAAATAAAGGAACTACTTCTTGCACATCCCTTGATGTGTCATTCAGCAAAGTGATGGGAGCTGTGGTTTACCATCCCCAATAGAGAACAAAGAAACAGGTCCTTTTAAATGTGATGTCAAGAAACCTTCTCCTTCCTCATTAATTTAGTAGCAGCACATGGTCCAAACTTCTGGGGCAGCTTTGAGTTCTGGTCTTGAGTTGTCCCACATGGTAGACAGAAGAAGCTGAAATCTCAGGAAGAGATGTCCAACTTGTTCTGCTAAGGAAAACAGAGCAAAGCGGAACAAGATTAAATTTGAAAACAGTTTTCTTTGTCTTCTGGTTCCCGTGGCTCCTGGCTGCCCTTGCTTCCTTCACTCATAAGCTCCTCTGAAATTTGGGAGGCAACAAAACTGAGAACCTCATAAAGCCACCTGTCATCTGGAAAAAGGGTTTGACGAGACACCAGATATCAGAAATTTTTTAGGAAAAAATAAAGAGGCAATAAAGGCTATCCTGGAAGGGGAAAATGAATTTTTAGGGAGTTTGTCTTTCCTTCTGTACCTTCAGGAAAGTGTGAGGCAAAGGGAGATGATGACATGGTTCTCCCTGCTCATCTGAACTGCTGGCTGTGCCCAGCTCCTGCAGAGTAGGATGATGAAGAAACATTATGTGATACAGACTTTACTGGATTTACAACTCTTCCAGAAACCACATTTCTGAAGGCTTCCATTGAATTCTCAGCCCAAACAATGGCTGATTCAGACAGAAAAAAGTCCATAAACTCAGGCCTCCTACAGTTCTTGTCTCTGACAGTGCAATGGTACTGCAATGGAAGGACTCTGAAAACTGCCCAAGGAGGTGCCACACCAATTCTTCTTCAGACCTACTGGTTTCAGTGTCTTTGGTCACATATGAGGGACCCCTCTGATGTCCAAATGGCTGGCTCTGAGCCTGGTGCTGCAAGATGGGGAAGCCAAGCTGGCACTGAGCCAAGACACAGTCTTAGGAGGTGTGCAAAACAGCACAGACAGTCCAAGTGTGTAAAGCTTCCTCTTGGCATGTCAGACATGGGAGAGAGCAGGAAAGTGATAGCAGGTGGTGTCATCCCCTTTAGCTCCATTCACACATCATGAGGTGTTTTCACCAGGCTGGGAGTGTCCAAGCCAAAGCACATACCAAATACTGCCAAGCCTTGGCACAGGCTGCCTAGGACAGTGGAGTCCCTGTATCCCTGAAAGTGTTCAGAAGCTGTGTAGATGTGGCACTTGAGGACATGTTTTGGTAGTGTCCTTGGTGGTGCAGGGTTAATAGTTGGATTGATGATCTTAGAGGTCTTTTTCAATATAAATGATTCTATGATTCTGTGTCAACTTCAGCAAAGTTGATTCTAGCTATCTTGGGGAAAAATGCCAGAAAAATCCCACATTCAGAGGTTAAGCCTCATCTGCAATTGGTGGTTTTTAGATTTGGGGAGGGGTTCTTCATTTCTTTACCTTTTTGTTCCCACACTTTTCCCACTCAGACAAGGTCAGCAGAACCTGGTAGAGATGTGCCTACAAGGTTGTAAGTGAAACTTCCCACCTTGCAGTATGCACACAATTTGTCTTGAACAAAGTTGAGGACAACTGGGATTTCTATGTCACTTGGGACCCAGAACTTCAATTTTGGCCTTGTTGGAGTAATAACTGGGCAACACCCTGAAAAGTCCCAGATATATTATTGATTCTTGAGTTTATCCTCTTAAAAGTGCAAGAAAACTGTAAGGTTTCATCTTGTTTGCTTTCAAGCTGCCATAAAAAGCAGGACAGTACAACAGACAGGATCTCCTGAAATGCAAAAATCTTCACCTAACTTTAACACTGATTTTAGTGGGATACTGCTTCTTCTTCACGACTTTGCCACTTTTTTATTTCCCTCCCACCTGCCAGCTACAGTATATATTTAGTCTTTCTTATCCTGCTGTTGATCTTCTGAGACTCTGCAATCTTTAAAGATTTTCTGATGGGGAATCTAGTGCTGGGAATTTGAGGGGCAAGCCTACACCTGGTCTGCAAACAACTGGAGTGGTATCACTCCTTTTTCTTCTCCTCCCCTGGCCAAACTCTCTCTATGCCTCTCTGCCAAGAGCACACTGGGGATGAGATGTGCCACAGTTGCTCTGATTCCTCCTGTGCACTCAGCCAAGCTGTGTACAATGACCAGGATCCAGGCAGAGGGCAGACTGGGGGTACCCACCGCATGGAATGTGACTTACCCCGGCAAGGATCGGAGAGGTCTCTAAGAGCCTGTTGCTTTGGCCTGTGCTGAAACACAGCCCATCACAATTCTGCTGGTGTCCAGATGAGAAATGGGGATTATATTTTTTGTATGCTCTGTTTTAAAAGAAATGGCAGAAGGTGATTTACCTCTTTAGAATTTTATTTTGCTGACAAGACGATCCCTCTCTCTGCACCCTAGTTCCCTGCAGACACCATCTCCAGGTGATCTGTAGATCTCCCTTTTTCCCTGATGCTCAGGACTGACCATTCTCTTTTTGAGATGTAGGAGAGAAGTAGTATTTTCGCTCTTCTGTATCCTCTCTAGATGAAGTTGTGAGCACAGCTGGAATTAATGCAGGTGATTGGGTGAGCTCATGAGAAGTTTCCATGGAACCTGTGGCATTAAACCCCTCCATCCTTTGATGGCATCCTTAAACCCTTGCACTTTTGCTGAGACCCTATGAAATCAGAATGAAGCAGCAGCCTGTATGTGGAGAAGGAATTTGAGACATTAAGTGAAGGGCAGACTAAGGTTAAATGGACGCCAGATCCACCCAAATATTACCCCACAAGAAGAAAAACTCACCTGTCTCACAGGTTTTTCTCTTTTCTCCCCAAGAGAACTGTAATCACCAAAAAGGTACTGTTAGGAGCTTAATGCATGAACCACGGGGTGAAATTATGGTTGGTTTAAATATAATCTGATGGTCAGATCTGCTGGGTCTGCTCCAGCTCCATGTACCCCACTGTCAAAAGGGTTGATCTGCAGGGAGCCCTTTGCACAGAAGAATTTCTTACAATGAGGATGGTGAAACACTGGCAGAGATTGCCCAGGGAGGTGGTAGATGCTCCATCCCTAGAAAAATTCGAGGCCAGGTTGGACAAAGCTCTGAGCAGCCTGGTCTAGTGAAAGATGGACCTGCTTATTGCCACGGAGATTGGTCTAGATGGTTTTAAAAGTCTCTTCCAACCCAACCCATTCTATGAATCTGTGATCCCAAAAGGCTAAGTAAGGATACATCTGCCCATGTCTAGGGGGAAAAAGATGTTAAATTAGTAAGTCATGCTCCAAAGGAAATGTTGTTGGCTTTTTTCCATCTTTCTCTTCTTCTTTCAGTTGGGTTCTACACAGCCAGGAGTTGGTCTCCACATAAAACCTATTCCTAGATGCTTTCATAAAGTGTTTTCTTTCCCCCACCAGTGATTTCCAGTTGTTCAGGATATCGGCTCTGTTCCTAGGAGCACTGTGCCTGTGAGGTTATAGCTCTGGATGCATTTGACTAATGGAGCACACAAATGATTCCCACCTGCAAAAGTAGGATGTGATAAAAGATGTGCCACTTGTCACCTGCAAACTTGTGATCCAGATATCACAGAACCCTGGAAAAGTTTGGATCAGGCTTCTTTGCAGCTGTCAGCTGCCTTTGTAATTGCCTATACCTACAGTTTTTCCTCTCAATAGCCTGGAGCACTGGGAAAATTCTGAGCTGCCTCTGAACATCCTGGACCGGGCTCGAGTCGTACTGCAAATTCTGGTTCTTTTGGCGGTTTAGCCATTTGGTTGTAGGCAGGTCATTAGTAAACTTTCTGGTGTGCCGTGTTGTAACATAATCACTCTTTTCTCTTTCCATTTTTTTCTTTTTTCTTTCCTTTTTCTTTTCCCTTCCCTTCTGGTGGGGATTAGGATTCTTCCTTTTTTTTCTTTCTCTCAGGGAATTTTCTCCCATTTGTTGACTAAGAGATGGTAATGAGGAGAGACAAAAGAGAGACAAAAGAAGTGGCCAAGATGGGGGGAAAGGGGTGCAGCTGGTTGCAGTTTCTTAGATGGGGAGCTTTCTTTTGGAAAGTGCAGAGATCCCTTCCCTTCCCTTCCCTTCCCTCCCTCTCTCTTTCCCCTCTCCTTCCCTCCCCTCCAGCTGGTGGGCATCGTCCTGGCGCAGCTCCTCATCAACCAGATCCGCGACCAGATCAAGCTGCAGCTCTACAACCAGCAGCACCGGGCAGACCCCTGGTACTGAGCCCGCCCCGGGGTCTCCGCGGGCATTCCCAAACGCCGGATCCGCGGGGAGAGCCGGGAGG
>VZTI01005962.1:15166-27666 GCA_013397865.1 Struthidea cinerea
AAAAGAAAAGAAAAGAAAAGAAAAGAAAAGAAAAGAAAAGAAAAGAAAAGAAAAGAAAAGAAAAGAAAAGAAAAGAAAAGAAAAGAAAAGAAAAGAAAAGAAAAGAAAAGAAAAGAAAAGAAAAGAAAAGAAAAGAAAAGAAAAGAAAAGAAAAGAAAAGAAAAGAAAAGAAAAGAAAAGAAAAGAAAAGAAAAGAAAAGAAAAGAAAAGAAAAGAAAAGAAAAGAAAAGAAAAGAAAAGAAAAGAAAAGAAAAGAAAAGAAAAGAAAAGAAAAGAAAAGAAAAGAAAAGAAAAGAAAAGAAAAGAAAAGAAAAGAAAAGAAAAGAAAAGAAAAGAAAAGAAAAGAAAAGAAAAGAAAAGAAAAGAAAAGAAAAGAAAAGAAAAGAAAAGAAAAGAAAAGAAAAGAAAAGAAAAGAAAAGAAAAGAAAAGAAAAGAAAAGAAAAGAAAAGAAAAGAAAAGAAAAGAAAAGAAAAGAAAAGAAAAGAAAAGAAAAGAAAAGAAAAGAAAAGAAAAGAAAAGAAAAGAAAAGAAAAGAAAAGAAAAGAAAAGAAAAGAAAAGAAAAGAAAAGAAAAGAAAAGAAAAGAAAAGAAAAGAAAAGAAAAGAAAAGAAAAGAAAAGAAAAGAAAAGAAAAGAAAAGAAAAGAAAAGAAAAGAAAAGAAAAGAAAAGAAAAGAAAAGAAAAGAAAAGAAAAGAAGAAAGAATGGCTTCATTCCCGGGAAGCAACAGAAATGATAATGACTTACAGAGCCATCAGCACAGAGCAATATATCCAAGGCAGAGGAGCCTAAAAGAAATAAAGTCCAGCCTACAATAGCCATGGGCGTTGGAAATAAATGATAAAACCAATCTGAGAGAGAGATCCCATAACTAAAAAACAGCATCTGATGTTGGCTGTGTGAAGAGTTCCCAGGGAAAGAACACTAGCTGCTGCAGCCCCCAAACCATAAGGCTCAGCATCGTGGAGCTGTGAGAGTCATAGTGGTCCCTCAAACCCTGCAAATAGCTGAACCACATTAGCACCTAAAGGTATCACTGAATCTGGCTCTCCCTCATAGGTTTTGATGTTCACTCTCATTTCATGGCAGCATGTGGTTTTGTTTCCATCAGTTTATTATGGTGTCTGCTCTGTTGTGAAAAGGAGCTGGGTCTTCAGCTGATGGATGTGGTCCCACAATTTTTAAGAGAGAGATCTGATTACTTTTAAACTTTATTTTAACGTTATGCAACTTCCCATTGACATCATTAAAGACAGCCTTGTACCATTTAGCTGTGTTTTAAACACAACTTTTTCTTGGGAGAATGAAGATGAGTTGGTTCCATGAGAAGCCTCAAGGATACATCCACTCTAATTATATCAAAGGGATCAAGTATCAACAGTGAAGAACAAGAATATCTTTCTCCATACTAGCACCTTCTACCTGGAGACAGCTCCATTGCAAGCAGATCTAAGTGCCTGACTGGATTTGCAAAGTAGCCCTGTTCCCCTTTTAAAAGTGCAAAAACGAAGGGAAAAAAGTCAGCATTGCATAAACTTCTCCTTGTTCCTCTAGCTCTGAGTGGCAAAGGTTGCACAGACTTGAGCAGCACAGGGACAGACCTGGAGGGAGCACCAGAGGCTGAAGAGTCCTTTGCATTTTCTCCTTTCATTGCCTGATCTGTCTCAGTAGCTTCATCCCACCAGGCTGTCTGTCCTCAGAACCAAAACTGTCACTGCAATATTATATTTTTTTAAATTTTTGTTTGTCACAGTATTTCTGTCCCAACCCAGAAGCAGCATGAATGGGGTGTGTTCAGCCTCAGCACTAGAAGGAATTGACAGGGGCTGGAGGGTCCTGTCTGCACTGGATGTGGCTTCAAGTTGCTCCCTGAGAGTATCCAGAAGAGAAACATTTAATCCACCAAAATAAAAGTAAAATTAATGACCCCCACTCACATCAGTTTTGGACAGAAATTCACATGCACCCAAAACCCTTTGAGAATGGTGTTTTCCATCTAGCCCTCCATCCAGTCATAGCTGACTAAACTACTTTATACACCCTTGGATTCTGGCCCAGAAAATGTATGGTTTCTTAAAATGATTGTATATACATAAACACACTACTTTATACCAGCCAATACCTTCTGAAATGTAGGTGGCCAGAAATTGGCTGATCTTTTCCTATTACATATTTTAAAAACTAACTGACATTCATATATAAATTCTGCATAAGCTTCATGAAGTCTTAGTACCAATAGCGAAAGGGAATGTCAACAACCGCTTAGCTGCTAATATGGGCTAGAGATAATAAGGAAGGGGGCTGGGAAAATTGCATTTCTAGGAAATTTTGTCAATTATACAGAAATGGAAGGGCTTGGGGGAAAAAAAATCTTGATTCTTTTCATGAAAGAAGTAGGTACTCTGAGGTTGAAAGGAAATTTGCAAATGGATGTATAGGGTCCTAATTTACTTTAATATTTCCTGTGTAAAGTCCTAAAGTTAAAGATTGATTTTTCCAATAAACATTACAAGCATAATGACATGGAGGTATGATCACAGATCATGTACCAGATGGAGAGCTATGGAAAAAGAACTACTGCTCTTAGAATGAGTTTTGTCTTCTTTTTTTTCTCAGGGAAACTTGCATTAGTTCAAAAGAAAGGGATCAGATCTGAAGCATGCAGTAAGAAAGACTCCAATTACTAAAGTATGAATAAAAATGGAAAATTTGGCCCAAAACCAAACTCAGTTAGGAAAAGAAAACACATATATCAAATATAATTGAAATTTCAAGGAGATTTCTGATACGCAAATTGCATTTATAATTTGGCATCATAAATTGAGTAATCATAAAGTCTTAGTCAAAGCTTTTATTTTCCCAACCAAAGGAAGTGTAGTTTTCACTGAAATGAAAACTACTTTCAGAGTCCTGACTTCAGCACAATCACAAGTTAAAACTAAGCAGGCACATTCAGACAACATCCAGGGTCTGCGTGTCTGCACCTTCATGGAAAGGAACATTTTGACCTTTTTTTTGCATCATTTTTCATGGGGCAAGCACTCCTTTCACACAAAAAAATGAACACTAAGAACTCTTAAAAGTTGGATTTCAAATTAAATTGGGTGGTTCTCTTGAACGCTGTCTTTTTTGAGGGGATAGATGAATTTTTTTCTGGTGCATTTTTGTGTGTGTTTGCATGTTCAGATTTCAGGAAGTGGAAACTAACAAAATAAAAGGCCATCCCTTCAAAGCAGAAAAGTTCTCACTCACTTCTATTTTTCACCCTACACATGGATCATAGAATCATAGGTTGCTAGAATAGTTTGGTTTGGAAGAGGCCTTAAAGATCATCTCATTCCACCCCCTGCTATGAGCGGGGACACCTTCCACTAGACCAGGTTGCTACAAACCTCATCTAATCTGCCCTAGACCACTTCCAGGCATGGGGCAGCCACAGCTTCTCTGGGCACCTTGTGCCCCGGCCTCATCACCCTCACCGCCAAGAATTTCTTCCCCCTCTCCCATCTAACCCTGACGTCTGGCAATGGGAAGCCATTCCCCCTTGTCCTGTCCCTCCAGGCCCTTGTCCAAAGTCCCTCTCCAGCTCTCTTGGAGCCCCTTCAGGCACTGGCAGGGGCTCTAAGAATAATTTATCACAGAATGATAAATGCCTTAGAGAGAAATCCTGTTTTCTGTCTGCCTTCTCCCTTTAGGAGCAAGCAATTTGAGATGGAGCAACAAAACCAAGGGCAGAAAATGGGTAGGCAATTGGAGCAGAGCCATCACTCAACACTCCCTTGGTCACTACCAGGAACTGAGGATCAGTGTCTGTCCCTGATTTCAGTTTTTCTGGACTAAGAGCGTTTGCAAATACATCCCTGTGTTTCTGCATTTATTTCATGATAGCTTCTGCCACAATGTGTGTTCCCTGTATGAATAATTATTTGTGTTCCTGGATGCATACAGCAGGATATATTTTTGGTTCTGCTGTCATGTGAGTCCCTGATCCTTCCCACCCCCTTACAGCTGTGCCTGTGACTTTAACACCTTCTCTCTGGGGTGTGGCGAAGAACATCTTTTTTCCCAGACTCATCCAGCTTGGTAAGGAGACCTGATTGTTTCTGGAGAAGATTGGTGTATGCATGCATTAGGGCTCACTGATACTTTGGCTCATCATCAGCTGTGCCAAGGACACTGAGTTACCCCAGGGATGCTGCACCTGTCATCAACCCAATGCTATCCTGCTGGGCAAAAGGGACCCTTCACTGAGGACATTTTCATGGTACATCTGACAGATTGACTTTCCTAAAATGACCCAGGGTCATGCAGCACCTGCTCTCCTGCCTATTGCATTCAGAGCACTTCTAGGACATCTCTCTACATCTCTTTTGGCTTTTGCTGGGATAAGCATGTAAAATGACATCTCCACCTCATGTCAACTCATTCCACCCCCTCCAACATGGAAGCAAACGGAGTTGTTGGACAAGCCAAGAGCCTGAACCTCCTCACAAGAGAAGAGGACTCAAAGGGAAAAGCGGTGAAAATGTATATTGTTCCCAGTGAGCTAAGACAATATTTAAAACTCAACAATGGAACCTGACTCCTTTTGAAAACCTCCAAAGCACTTAAAAATAGGAATCTGGTCTCTCTCCTCCTCTCTGCACCACATACCCTGAAGTGCATAACAATGGAAACTCTGTTCCTATGTGTTCCCCTACAAATGACCCCTGGAAAGCATTGACTGCTTCCTGTAGGCTTCTGCCATCATCCCTTCCCTGGTAATATCTGCATCTGCTTCCAGATCTATAATCACATTTCTTTAACTGAGTTGTGAAGTAGGATTTACGTGACTCCATTTAGATTTCGTTGCTTGGCAATAAGGAGATAATTATTTCAAATTAGAAATGAGGAACATGAGATTCTCATCTAAGAAAGAATCTAGTATCTAATAATATGTGCTTGGCTACAGGTGATAATTTAAGATGAGTTTATGGAGCCCCTGTAATTACATTTTCTATGTGTGGTTACCAGGTAACTGCAAAGTGATTACATTAATATTTATGCTTAGCAGGTTAGACACTGTTGATACAGAGGATTAGCATAATTTTTTCCCCCTTGTAATTCTTTGTGCTAATATCTGGGACTTATATCAGGATAAAGGCACCTCACTAGCCAAAAATACCACTAATACCATGCTTCTTATCTAAAGCATCAGTTTGGACAGCACTGAAACAGCACTTGTGTTTTGAAACACAAATACTTTTCCTTTCTCTGTGATATATCCAGGATAGTCTATATGCCTTTCTTAGAGGTTGTGCTGTGTTGGATCTTTTCTGCCAAACCTATAAACCTTTTTGTATGTGTGTATGTGTATGGACACAGCAGTGGTTTAACCAGCTTCTGTTGGGTACTATAAATACAAAAATGATGTGGACACAGGAGCAAGTCACAGAGGCAAGGGCATGAAACTGCAGGGTATCATACTGCCCACATCTATGCCCTTAACCCTGTGGGAATTGTGAGGTAATAGAAGGTGAAGTCATGCCCCTTCATGAGAAAGACCAGAGCTCACTCACTTTCTCCAGCGCACTGTGCTATCCCACAGACCGGCCCATGACCTCACCAAATCCATCACTATTGCTCTGCAGGTCCCCAGCTGACATCAGTGTGGAGGCACATCCTCAGATATTTACATGAATTTGTGGGTAGGGTGGACCTTTCGGTCCATCAGGGTATCTGATTTCTGCTCACCCTAAATGTGCTAATAGCAGAGCAAGGACACTTTGGACAAGGGAGAGCCTGAAGAGGGCCCTTTTGCCTGGCTCCCACTCATTTGAGTGAGCATCAGTTGGCTGCTGGGATGTCTTGAGAGCAAGGACATGATGCCCCAGGGCTGTCACTTCCCTCCCTCCCTACTTATTCTCATCAGGCAGTGAGACCCAAACCATCTAGCTTACCCCTTCAGCTGGGGGTTTTCCTCCACGGATCCCCTCTTTTGGGAACTTATTTTGGGAGCACTGCAAAAATTACCATCTTGCAAAGCCACTCAAATGCTGACCTGCCCTCTGCCTCCCAGTGCCATCACTTCTGGGTATCTATTAAGAGTCACAAAAGGCAGAAGAGGACAGAGAAGGGAAACTTGAAGAGAGCAATGCTGGTGGGAACCATCAGATTGGTTGCTCATCATAGAAAAAGCTCATCAACCAACCAATCTGGTCTCTTTCCTGGAGTTAACGTTGCCCAAGTACTACGTGAGTTCAGTGAGAGTTTCTGTTAGTAATGAACCTGATTTTCTTCTGAGCATCTCTTTACTGAATATGATCACAATCCCTTAAATCAGGAAAAACAACCCAACTGTGTTCTCAGGACAGGAATGAAGGGAATGGTGATCAAACAAGTCTGGAAAGCAGTTATCCCCAGATCTGACACTGGCAGCAGAGCCCATAAAGACTCTACACATCATGCGCATTCACACTATTATCATAACCTAGGTTTAATAACTCCAAGCTTATACAGGGATTTGGTGGCCAGTGATTTCAGAAATTACTTTTATTTTGCCAACTTTTGTGAGCAGGCTGCTGTTTGCACGTGAAAATGATCCCTTGCGAAACATGGATCTGCAAAATGAGCAATGGGACTGAATGCTTGGGATCTGATTTATTTCTTTAGTCTCTGCATGGAGCTTTCAGAGTGTGGAAACCTGCACCAAAGAAAGAGGAAATCATTTGAAGGGAGTCTGCTTTCAAGTAGAAAAGAAATAATTTGCTGAATGTTTTAGATACTGTTGATGTTCTCAAATTTAAGTCATGAAAAGAAACCTTTTGTAGCAGCACAGCTGTGAGCAGGAGCCATCTCTTTGATCTCTGTCTGCACACAGTGGGGTGGTGTCCATGAATTACAAGGAAATGTAATGCACTGTCATTCTTAAATAAAAACACACTAACTAATTAAATTGAGACTGCAGTGACCAAGTGATTGGTCTGCAGGTTTGGAAATTTCTATCCTGCAATTCTCTTCAGCATGGGGTAAGTCACTTAACCTCTGCGTTTCCCAGTCCTCCTCCCCATAGCCTCTCTCTACTGATGAAAAATTAAGTATGATTTACACAGAGTGGTATGAACGTATTTTCCTCATCCTTCAGAAGTTGGACTCTGACATTAATCAGACCTGCACTCCCTGACATAGCATATGGTTAACCTCCACATGTCCTCTGTCAGCCAGGCTGCTGTCTGGGCTGGCTGCTCCAAGGCTCTCTGTTAGTCATCATGGAGTCAAAGGTTTGGAGATGCAAACATTGGAGTGTGGGGGTATCTTGGATTACAATGTAAGGTGTAACCAAAGTGTGTATTCTACCACCATCTCCATTACCTTCTGACGAGCTGTTAAAATGGGTGGAGCAGTGTTTCTTTATCTTGGCCCTGACTCAACTGTGATAACTCCCTCAGGGAAGCAGCAGCCAGTCTGAGGGGGCCATCTCTGCTATTGGACCATCAAGGACTCCCCAGAATGACTGACAGAACAACATTACCCCATTGTGAAATTCCCCGCCCTGGGGGATGTACCAAACAATCCTGCCTGTATATAATTTGGGGCTTGGGACATTGTGATACCCAGAGAACAAGAGCTCTTGACAGCCACCAGTGGATCTCCAGAGAAGGACCAGACCTTTCCACAGGATCACTGCTTCAACAAGACTATATCCATCCTCCAATGGCACTGCAGCCACCGTTCTATCGGACTGCTACCATCACCCTGACCAACAGGGTGTCAGGCTGTACTCCAGCTTTGTCAGTTTAAGCCAGTGTTTCTGTACTATTGCCCTTATTGTAATTTTCCTATTAAATTGTAGCTCTGACTTGAAATCTCTCAAAGGTATTTGTGTGGGGATTCCTCCTCCTGGTGTACCTTCAAACCAACACAACGGGGTCAAGCAGGGAGTGTGGTCCCATGAGACATTGGGAAACACTTATTCTCTCATTCTTCAACTCCCACACTGTGATGGGGCAGCCAGAACTTCCCAAAACAGCATCTACTTGTCCAGGACCTTCATATAAGAAATATTTACACCACTGAGCATTAGCCTAAGTCATCCTGGATGTATCAGATCAACAGCACATGAATATCTGGCCATGTGATGGCCAACAGTACTCTGGAAGACACAGCTTTAGGAAGGCTGCTGAATGTCTGGAAATCCAGCAGATCATTTATAAAAGTGGTAGATCGTCATTAAAAAGAAAACAAAACAGGAAGAGCAGTATCTTGACCATGGAATGAGCAAACTACCTCAGCAAGGAACAGAATAAGAGATTATACACAAAGCAGTAGAATGATAGATTAGCAGTGAGACAACAGATAACAGGTAAAACAGAGCAATAGAGCAAGTTAAAAGCAGTTGGCCATTAAATTCATGAAGGGGGAGCTGTCCAAGGCTGGTTTTTGCCGTTGTAGTTGTACCAAGCTGGCTGGTAAAACCTGAGTATGCACCAAAACTCATGCAGTTTCCAGGCATAGGAAATGCCTTTTCGCCTGTGAAAATGTTTCCCTGCTGGATGGAGAACTAGAGTTTCCCCATGAAAAAAGCTGTCCTCAAGCTCTGGTAAGCTCTGAAGGGCAAAGTCAGATTTCAGTGTCAACCCAAGAGGCATCTATAAAATTCTCTTGGTCCACATTTAAATCACAGGTTTTTGGGAGCTGATCTTTTTGTCTTTTACTCCCAGCAGCTTCTGTGAAGGCCAAGACATTACACTGATAAATGATTTTCAATCATACAAAGTCAGATCAGTTTGCAAGAGCCTTGGGGCCAACCTGACCTGCTTATTTAGTGGTCTCAGCACAAGAACCCTGGACTTTCTAAAGGACATGAGACTTGCTTGGTTTGGACTGCGGCTACTCTAGGATCTCACTGGTCACTGGTGAAATTTTCAGTACGTGATTCAGGCTTCATTGTAGAGGTCTATCTTTTTTCCATGGGTTCAGGAGAAATCCCAGTGCAGCTACACTCCAAAAGTAGGTCCCTCATTTAGGCTGGATGCTCCTCTGTGTCAGTGAACACTGGAGGAGGTGCCAACCTCCAACACTCTTCTTAGCCTCACTGGGTGCTTGGATAAAATGCAGTGTCAAATGCTCATTAGAAATAAATGGGATACCTCAAAAATGGGATACCTCAGGAGTACCTCAGAAAACTTAATTCCTCGGAAGTCTGAGATAACTAATTGCAATTTCTCATGTTGTGTTTTGGGCCAATAACTTTCATCCCATCACTGGGCATGTCCAAGGAGACTCCATCTCTGTCTCCTCTGCATCATTCCAGCAGGGACAGGTTGCTGCCAAGAGTGACAAAATTCCCCTTTGGCTTCACCAAATCAGAGAATCATTTAGGCTGAAAAATGCCTCTAAGACCATTGAGTCCAACCATTCTCCCAGCACCGCCAGGTCCACCACTAACCTGTGTCCCCAAATGCTACATGTGCATGGCCTTTAAATACCTCCGGAGATGGGGACTCCACCACTGCCCTGGGCAGTCTGTTCTGGGGCTTGAGAGCCCTTTTGGGGAAGAAAGTATCTAATTTAAACCTCCCCTGGAGCAACTTGAGGGCATTTCTTTTTGTTCTGTCACTTGCTACTGAACAGACCAACTGCCACCTCACCATAAACTTCTTTCAGGGAGTTTTAGAGAGCAGAAGGTCCCCCCTGAGACTCCTTTTCTCCAGTCTGAGCCCCCACCTTCCTCAGCTGCTTATCATCATACTTGTGCTCTAGACCCTTCCTGCAGCATCATGATACTGGGCAGTACCTGGATGAAGTTCTGGGCACACTGGAGGTTCTCCCTGGTCACTGCTCCATGGTAGAGCTTTGTGGACTGATTTGGTGGCCTTTTCTTCTGCATCGATCCTTTTCATATGCCACTGAAATCACAAGTGTGAAAACAACATGCTTTATAATTTTGACCTCTGAGACATCATCAGTCCAGGTTTTTTTTCTCCATCCAGTGGTGCAAAACCAGAGACACTCTGGGAGAGATGATAGCCCCCCATGTAAATGAGATGGGGGTCTGGCATGCTGTGAAGGGAGCTTGTTTGCATTATCAAGTTTCCTTGCACATAGCCTGATTTTATTAATTTTTGGAGCAATATGTGCAGGACTATATTCACTGAACTAATTTTAAGTGGCTTTTTAAAGGAAACAAATACAGGATTGCAGCTATTTCTCCTCTGCTGTCTCATCTCTAGCTGACAGCTTATTCCAGCAGGAAAGTAGGACCCCACAAGGACTGTGTTTTACCACTGTGTATCAAAACAAACATAAAAAGAGACCCAACCGCTAACCTCAAGCAGCTTCATTTACTCCATACAGTGCTGTCTTTTAAAGGGAACCTCCTGGCCTGCTGTGGCTGGCTCTTTCTTCCCTGCCAGAGCATTTCATGAGTAAAATCAAGGCCCTTCTGAGCAGGCTCTGCTTGATTCACTCCCTGTGCACAAGGTGACTTTGTACTGCATGCAAGTGTTCTGTTTGCCAGCCCCACCTTCCCCTTGGAGCATCAAGCACCCTGTGGTGTCCCTTGAGGCAGTGCTACAGGCTGGAGAGGTAGGCTTTGCCCCTGGAATCCAATGGATGCTGAGAGGCCACCAAGTAAAACCATGATGGGGAACCACCACAGTTCATATACAGATTTTGAACACCAAGTCTTGCTGGAAATCATAGAATAGTGGAGGTTGGAAGGGAACTTTAAAGTTAATCTTGTTCCAGCCCCCCTGCCATGGGCAGGGACCCCTTCCACTAGACCACGTTGCTCCAAGACACGTCCAGCTTGGCCTGGGACACTTCCAGGGATGGGGCAGCCACAGCTTCTCTGGGCAGCCTGTACCAGATGATTACCACCCTCATTGTAGAAAACTTCTTCATTATATCTAATTTAATTTTCTAATCTTCTTCCTTATATATAGTCTAAATTGACCATCTTTAAGTTTAAGATCATTCCCCCTTGTTCTGGGACACCAGTCCCATGTCCAAAGTCCTTCTCCAGCTCTCTTGGAGCCCTGTTAAGCACTTGAAGGGGCTCTCAGTTCTTCTCAGAACCTTCTCTTCTCCAGGCTGAACACCCCCAGCTCTCCAAGTGTCTCCAGAGCAGAGGAGCTCCAGCCCTCAAAGCATCTTTCTGGCCTCCTCTGGACTCATTCCAACAGCTTCATGTCCTTCTGATGTTGGACCCCAGAGCTGGACACAGTACTCCTCAAAGCACCCATCAAAGCCCAAATATCTCAGGTGTCCCCAGATTTGAGTTAACAAAACTCTTCAGTCATAATACCCTGGGGGCATGTTGTTGGGGAACATTGCCATTGGCAGAGCCATGCCTCCACCACAGAGTAGTTTGCAGTCATCTCCTGGACCACAGAATGGCAAGACCCTCCATGAACCTGAGAATGGAGTTAGAGGCTTGGCTGCCGAGCAAGCACAGCATCTCTGGAGCTGCATGAAATGTTTAGTCGGTGCAGCACAGGATTCATGTTAGGAAATGGAGCATTCACAGTTTCTCCATGTTATGAGAATATTATGAAAAATCCCAAAGCTGGATTGCTGATTTATATTCTAAATACTAAATTGTATTACTCTCTCAACCCCTGTTGCAGTTGGGCTGCTTCTTGCACACAAGCTTAACACATGGGCAAGTCCTTGCAGGAGCAGGGCCTGACTCCATGGCACCAGGTAAGTGCCTAAATGATATCTGCTGGGATGTTCTAACAACACTAAAAATTCCTTTATCTTCTCTGCTGCTGGCACTGCATGAATAGCAGCAGGTATGGATGGGTAGCAGTTCTGTTTGGCATTCAGACAATGCAAGATTGTTTCCTGCAGTGCACTGGGTAACAATGTAAATAATTTGGGGGGATTTGACATCTGCAAAATTCAATTTTCAGGAAAGTGATGCCTATTCCCGAATAGCTTCAGAAACAGCCTTGGCAGAGAAAAAAAATCTACATTGTTTTCCAGGCAAAACGGTATTAAACTAGCTCTTGGGGAGTTGTCCTCCCTCATTTTCCTTCCAAAACATGAAGAAAACAGTTCTTGTCTTTTCCAGATCCCGTGCAAATATGACACGGCCAGTGGCTTGAGGGAAGGGATCCTGCCCCTTTGCAACACCTACAGAGCTGCCTCCAGCCCTAGGGTCCACCATCAGAGTGTGGAGCTGATGGAAAGAATCCAGAGGAGGCCTGAAGCGAGGCGGCCTCGCTCTGCTCCCTCTGATGTTTCCTCTCTTTTCCGTGCGTTTCAGAGCATGTATGGCACAGCAACGTGTGGTCAACCCCCAGGATCCACAAAGACTGGGGGATGAAAAGATGGAGCCAGCTTTGAGGAGAAGGACTTGGGGGTCCTGGGGGATGAGACGTTCAGCATGTCCCAGCCGTGTGTGCTGGCACCCAGAAGCCCCTGTGTGCTGGGCTGATCCCCCAGCATTGGCAGCAGGGGAGGGAGGATTCTGCCCCTCTGCTCCGCTCAGGTGAGACCCCACCTACAGAGCTG
>VZTI01005962.1:32666-39822 GCA_013397865.1 Struthidea cinerea
AAGCTTTTGCTCAGCCAGTGCATTTTCCTTTGCACAGAGATGCTGGTTTAACCCTGCACATTTCCACTGCTGCTGAATGTCCTTCACTGCATCTCAAGTCCAGGACACCCTACTTCTGCATATACGCCACAGGACCACCCATCCCACCTTCATCCATGTAACGGAGTGTCTTGGGTGTCTAAGAGTTATTTTTAAGTGCAAGTAGTTGAGGCAATGTGGTAAATGAAAGGGTTCTCGGTTCCCTCTGGACATGGATTCTTCTCACTTGCATCAGCAATCAGATGTCTTTGGTTTGGAGGGTTTCTTGGAGAGCAGTTCATCTATCTTCTCCCAACACTGCATGTCAGAGAAAATGTGTGTCAATGTCCATCTTTCTCTGTTGACTTCAAGGTGAGCTGGACATTACTAGTTCAAACGGAAGGGGACATGATGATGAGTGCATTTGGTCGGATGTCTTCTACCCCATGTGTTGTGCACTCACTATGGATGCTAATTTAGTGTTTCCTTTGTTTTAATATTGGTTTTATTGTGGTTCATGTTCAAAGAGATGAGGAATTTGATGAGCGGAGGAGTGATGTGGGTTTTCCTTCAAACTCTTTCCCCAGACCTGAATTTGCCATGTTACATTTCAGTTTCTTAAAGGCTGGGAGCAAAGAGAGGAGGCTGTATCTGCAAGGTGCAAAAGGGACAATGCCTCTTTCACCTGCACACAATAGGTGGGGTGAACCCAGAGCCTCCATGGCTGACTCAGCAAAAAGTGTTTGTCTCCATTGCTGACCAGGAGAACATCAGAAGATGAGCTTGAGACCATCCTGATGGTCCACATTGCTGACTCCCCTGCCGCATACCCAGCCTGAAGTGAGTTTACTCGAGAGTCCTCATGGGCAGAGATTGTCAGTCTGACCCTGTTTTGGCCTTGCTTGTCATGTAGCATATATGCATAGACATATAGCAGTATCCCAACAGGTTTCCCACCCTCAAGCATTGGTTTCCTGCTAGAAAACACTACTCCGGTGGTCTGCAGCACAGTCCACATATTGTTGCAGACAGTTTAACTTGGCCAAATCACACAAAACAGTTCTATTGTCTTGAGGCCAGAGGGGCAACACCTGAGCTGGGAGAAGCCGTGTGCTCTCTAGGGGGATGTGCTCAAGACAGGGACAGCCCTGAGCAGCGTGGACATTGGTCCATACCCCTTGGTCTCAGGGTCAGGGACACTCACTAGACTTTGTAATTTGGCAGTAAAGACATGGCCTATGAATTCAACTGCTGGGAGCTTTTGTGTCTCTATACACGATCTTCATCCACACCCCAACATTAACCACAGCTCTTTGGTGAAGGTGCCTGGCTATATCCACGCCACCAGGCTATGCAGAATGAAAAACTGCTGATGACTTGCCATCCACAGTTCAGAGGGCTTTTTTTTTGGATTAGCTATAGCCTGATCCTATGGCCCAGTCTTGGTCAGCATGTGGTAGGTGTTCACCTGGACCAGGTCTTTGGTTTGGGTTTGTTGTGAACTGAAACATGAATGCAGATGCAGACCCCTCCCTTAGAGAGATGCAATGGTGAAGACCATGAAAAGCTCTGCTCATAAAAGCCCATGTTCTTTGACTTTTGATTCCTCTTTGAAGTTCAAATAAAGCTAGAAACTTGAAAGCAAACCTCATCCCAAAGCTTCCAGAAACAGCTTCACCATTGCAGCCATAGTGGGGCCACAAGCTGTTTGCTTGGGGTGGGTTGCCTTGCCCTCATCCTTCACTGACACTCAGAGGAGCCTCATCTCCATCTCAAATCCCAAGTCCAGATGTTCTTTTTTTGCCCAGAGTTTTGCTGTTTTGTTTGCAACCCTCTAATAATGACATTACTATTCCCCTGGTCATCTTCTTTGATACAAATCATACAGTCATAGAATAATAGATGATTTGGGTTGGAAGGGATTTGAAAAGTCATCCAGTTCCACCCACTGCCATAGACAGGGACACCTTCCACTAGACCAGGTTGCTCCAAGCCCCATCCAACCTGGCCTGGAACACTTCCACAGCTTCTCTGGACAATCTGTGCCAGGGCCTCAACACTCTCACAGCCAACAGTTTCTGCCCAATATCCCATCTAACCCTGCTCTCTGGCAGTGTGAAGCCATTGCCTCTTGTCCTGTCCCTCAAGGTCCTTGTAAATAGTCTCTCTCCATCTTTCTTGCCGGCTCCCTTCAGTTACTGGAAGGCCACTATAACGTCTCCCTGGAGTCTTCTCTTCTCCAGGCTGAACATCCCCACCTCTCCCAGCCTGTCTCCAGAGCAGAGGGGCTCTAGTCCTTGGAGCATCTCTGTGGCCTCCTCTGGACCCATTTCAGCAGCTCCACGCCCTTCTGATGTTTGGGACACCAGAGATGGAGGCAGCTCTGCAGGTGGGTTCTCACCTGAGTGGAGCAGAAGAGCAGAATCCACCCCCCCCACCACCACCATCTGCCCATGGTGTGGCATCAGCCCAGGATTTGTTTGAATGAATGTCTCTTATGTCTTTTTTTCTGAGGATAAGTTTTAGTGAGTACCTTCAGCTGTTACTTAAAGGTACGTTATGGAGTTACTACAATCAGAACTTTCTGGCTTCCTAACTTGGCTGAAAAGTTCCCACAAAGAAAACAATCAATTGGGAGTAAATAAGCATTGCCACACGCCCCAAAACAGATTTACGATCCAGATAGCCTTAAGACTTCTAAGTAGAGACCACATGTATTTTTTCTTTTCAAACATTTTCTTTGGCATGTGTTCCTGGAAGACCAGGGCTCAGTGGTGGGGTTAGGAGCTGACCAAATAAGACCTGTAGTCATGCTTAGGAGATTGCAAACATTTTTAAGGCTCTTCGAGAAAACACCAAGCAAATTAGTTTGAAATTAAGATGAAGGTACTTTCTCAAGATTTTTTTCCCACCAGAGGCAAAAATATATCACACAAGACTCTTGTCTTTCTATTGTTCACTGATAGAAAGGTGGGAACTCATTTGATGTTTACTCCTCTGAGTAGACCTGCCTCTAGCCTACCATACACTTTTAATATTAGTCCAAAAGGAATTCCAGGTACAGTTCTAGATACTGGAGGGATTTCAGAAATGCTTTTGTGCTTCATGCCAAAATGCTAAAAGCAGGGAGAGATTGTGTCATCAGTTTTCAATCAAGCCCCTCTGTGCCTCTTTTTCTAAGTTGCCAAGAAAGTTACACATAAAATCATGAGCAAAGACTTTCCATACAGCTTAAAAAATGGGATTTCTCTTTGCAATGGTTGTAGGTGGTTTGGGGTGTTCTGATGAAGGACCTGGTCCTGTCTGGCTTCATATGACAGTAGCAAGAGGAGGAGTATACTTTTGCTTGGCTTGGTTTGCACATTTGCTCTGTTTTGCACCAAATTTGATAATCATATTTTACAACTTCATTCCAAGCAGGAAATCTAGACTATGGATCAGTGACTGCCTTAATTTTTATTGACAAATCATGCTCTTTATTGGTGAAATTATGAGCTAGCTGGACATTACTGTCTTTGTGTAATGAGGCCAATATATTGTTACTAGCGTGATGTTTTAAATTTAATGTAATGAAGAACAAAGGTAACTTTCTACATGCTTTCCTTCTTCCTCTTCCTCTCCCTTTCCCTCTCCCTCCCCCTCTCTCTTTCTTTTTTCTTCTTTTCTTTTTTCCTTCTCTTTTTTCCCCACTCTTGTCCTTGTTCCTTCCTTTCTTCCTTTTCTGTTTTGCTTTTTTCCAAAACAGAGGTCCAAATTTCCAGAATTCTCCTGATTATGCTAGTCTGAAATGGGAAAGGCTTATTCCAGACCCCTGCAGAGTAGTGGTTTGGTAGGGACCGCACTGTCCATCACCTTCAGAGGAAGGAGAGCCAACTGAATTAGGCATCCACTTCTTTGAATGCTGGAGAAGGGTGAGGCGAATCAAACCTTTTGTGGGCAAGGTTTCATGGTTAGGGTTGGATGGGACCAGCCATCAACTAAAACACAGCAGCTTCCAACCAAAATGCCAGTTCTGACCTCAGCTCCAGGGCTCCCAATTGCCCTTTGGAGCACCTTCTCTCCCTCCGCTGACTATGGAAGTTCCAAACCATCTTTGACAATTACTCTAAGTGCTTTAAATTATCTGGTGTGAATAACCCCTGTTCCTTTATCTCCACCCAGGTTCTGTTGGAATCCAAACAGGAAAGTGAAAGAGAGGAATATGGACATGAGGTGAAATCATGTGTCTCACAACAAATTATTTAGCAGTGATAAGCTCCAGCAAGATTTTGTGTTTCACTACCAAAAAGCTTCAAACAAACAAACAAACAAACAAACAAACAAACAAACAAACAAATAAACAAGCAAATAAACCACCACCCTTCTGGTTATTTTTTTGGTTTTTTTCAGGATGGGTGTGATCACAATGATATGTAAAGTATGAGAAGGATCAGGCCCATGATGCTGCCAGAGGTGGTGCCACAGCCAGAGGAACACATCTGGCTTCTCAGATCCTGGGATGGGTTGGCAGCATGAGCAGCAGGAGCCACGCTTTATCTGTAAACGGTGCAGTGTTACAGTGGTGTCACCACAGCACAATAAACATTGAGTCCCATGATAACAGTTTTACAGTCTCCATCCAGACCAAAGCCTTGCTTTAATATTACTTGCACTTAATCTTCAGTTTGTAATATTTATTTAATTCCTTATTGTTAAGAACCCCAGAGGAAGCATAGGCGAATCTAACCTCTCCTGGATTGCAGTTCTGAGCTATTAATCTGTCATGTCAGCATATTTTATTAATACTGTTTTCCTGCATACAGTTGGTGGAATACATCATAAGTCACTTACCATCTGCTGTGTAACTGCATTGTAAAGTGTCTTTCTTCCATAGATTATTGCTTTGATAGATTAGAGTTTTGTACAGTCCTGATACCTCATCCCATCAATTTTAAGCTCTCAGGAGGATCTTCATGGCTGAAGTATCTGATCAATGCAAAAGTCTTTAACGGCCTTTCACTGTGTCCCCACAGGCTAGGGAAGTGCTATTACACTTGCTTTCCAGATGAGAACATGTGTGTCCAGGTTTTGTGCTGCATTGCTTTAATTAAGTGTGTTTTCTCCTTCTCTCCCACCCCTTCCATCCCAGGCAAGGGGAGAGATAAGCAGGTCTAGGAGCGAACATCCTTTTCTCCAAACCGAATTGGGGATGGATCTGGCACTGGATGCTTTCCTAAGTGTCCCTTGTAGCATCCTAGGGACGGAGCCATCTGTTGTGTTCTTTGGAGCTTGAACATATCTACACCATCAACTTTTACAGGCAGAGATGCGTGAGTGCCATGAGTGACCTACAGACCATCCCAGAGAAGCAGCAGCATCCATGGAAGAAAAGCTCACCCGCTGCCATCAGAATCCACCTCACGCTGATTTAGCTGTATTTAAACCTGTGTGTTTAAGTATAAACAATTGTGTTGAGATAAGAAAATGAGATACAGGGAGACACCAAATCAGAAAGGGTTTATTTCCAGCCCGGAGAAGGTATCTAAAGAAGGTAGATTGACCTGGAACTGTGCTTGCTCCATCCCACCATAATTGCAAGACAGTGTCACTCCCTTTCATCAGGCCTTTTCTCTTTAGCATTTCAGAGATGGGGAATCTGTGGGCAGTGGATACATCAGCGGTTCCTGTTCTGCCTTCCCTGATACAATGTGTCCTCATGGTAGATATTTTTTCCCCCCCGGTAAATCCTTGTCCACGAGTCAGCTGTGTCTGTGCTGTGCTCAGGATCTACAGCATGAGTCCTATGAAAGGCAGCTGAGGGAGCTGGGGAGACTCTGTCTGGAAAAAAGGATAAAACTTCTCACTCTCTACAACTCCCTGCCAGGAAGGTGGAGCCAGCTGGGGACTCTGCTGCCAGGGAACAAGCAGTAGAAAGGAAGAAATAGCCTCAAGTTGTGCCAGGGGAGGTTTAAATTGGAGAAGAGGGAAAATTTCTTCCCCAGAAGGGCTCTGAAGCCCTGGCAGAGGCTACCCAGGGCAGTGGTAGAGTCCCCATCCCTGGAGGTATTTAAAAGCTGCGTAGATGTGACATTTGGGGACATGGGTTAGTGGCAGTGCTGGTTGGACTGGCTGTTTAATCGTTGCATTCGATGTTCCTGAAGTTCTTTTTTGGCCTAAATGACTCTGTGATTCTACTGAGTTGTCACCTTAGTTTCTCCTGGAGGAGACAACTCAAAGATTTTCTGATCTGGTGGAACATATGAGCCACTGATTGGATGAGTTTGGCCCCAGGTTTTCTGAGACTGGTGGTTTCTGGTGGGTTGCAGCTGCTGTCAGATCCAAAACCAACCTGAATTTAAGTGGTCTTTCTCGGAAAACTCAATCTCTCTGGAGTGGGGCTTAGGAAACAAGGACTGATCAAAGACCTGATTCAGTGAAATGTAGAATAAGGGGTACAAGGTGCTTTTCAGTGACAAACATCTGGTAAAACTTAATGAATGTGGAGTTTTATATGAATGTATGCATTAAATGCACTGAGAAATTCAGTGTGAAGAGGAACAGATCAAGCATGAAATACCCATGAGGATGTGGAATAAAGATGTCAATCAAAGGAATAAGGGATATCAGCCTGTAGACCAAGAGAAGCTGAGGAGACCATGGCGGTTGGGATGTGGCATTGCCCAGCTGGATTTTCTGTGCATTTTGGCTCCCAGATACCCCAAATCAAAGTGGGCCACCCCTTCTTGCTACCCCTAAGGACTCATCTCCCACACGTTAGCGTGCCCAGCACCCCAAAACTGTCATCTACCTGAAAGCAGTTCAGCATCTTCAGGGTTAAATCAGATTTAGTATCCAACCAAGACCTGGCAGCTGAATTTTAGCCCAGCATGAGTTTTTATGATCAAATTATAGACCCAAGAAAAAGAAAAGTAAAACCACAAACCCCCACCCCCATCTCCCCCCAAAAATCCGGTCTGAGGTTTATGATAGAAATCATGACAGAGTCATGATTGTAGTAGCAGGAACAGCATCACTGTAACACAGTTGTAAACTGGTACTGTCCTGTGGGGAAAAGAAAAAAGGAAAAGGAAAAGGAAAAGGAAAAGGAAAAGGAAAAGGAAAAGGAAAAGGAAAAGAGAGGAGAGGAGAGGAGAGGAGA
>VZTI01005962.1:40975-58523 GCA_013397865.1 Struthidea cinerea
AAGAAAAAGAAAGAGGAAAAGAAAAAGGAAAAGGAAAAGGAAAGGAGAGGAGAGGAGGGGAGGGGAGAAGAAAAGAAAAGAAGAGAAAAGAAGAGAAGAGAAGAGAAAAGAAAAGAAAAGAAAAGAAAAGAAAAGAAAAGAAAAGAAAAGAAAAGAAAAGAAAAAGGAAGAGGGAGGGGAGGGGACGGGACGGGACGGGACGGGACGGGAGGAGGTGCATATGGTATGCCCAAAAGGCCTGAGAAGGTGGGTTCTATGACTAGGTGGGAAAAGGGCTACTTGCCAAGTTGAACTTTCAAGGATTAAATATTCACCCTGGTGAAAATCGCATTCACAATGTCTCTGCAGCCCCATGCTAGGGAAGGTGAGATAGTGAACCAGCCCCTCTGCAGGGCTCACCATGACTCTTTGCACCCTGAGATGGGAAAAATTAAGCACATCCATTTCCAGGATAGACAGCTGTCTATATATGGGAAAACTCAAATTATATAGGGCAAAACAATGCTGGACTGCAATAATTTTTTATAGTGTGGGTCTAATAAGGTGGAAGTGCAGCCTTTTTCAACATTAAGCAAGAAAAGAAGTAGTAAAGCTTCTGGATTTCATCTTTGTTACTATCTGGCCATAAAGGGAGGCAAAACATTTGTGAGTTGCTTGCAAATCCCAGCTCCTGAACTGCCACTCTAGACCTTGGGTTTGCAACAAGTTCGGTCCATTGCCTCCAGGATCTCTTAAAAAGACAAAGGAGAAATTATGTTTGGCTCCAGCAGAAAGTGAGAGCTGAGAATGAGACAATAAAGCAAAAATGGTCACATTTTATTGCCTTGCTCACCCATGGTTTCTTGAGTATGGTATGACTTACGGAAGCTTTGATTTACGCTGGTGCAAGTTTTATCTGCTGCTGTCTTGGCCAGTTCATTCTTAATACGGAGACCTATGGGCCTCTGCTGACTTTCTTGGTTAAATAAATTAAAGGAAATATAAACATTAATGGAAGTCACTTTATTTATGGCTAGATTGGAGCACTGTCTCTTACACCATGGGTCCAATCCAAACCCCATTAATCCAAGCCTACTGACATCCCTGCATCAGGCCCTATCTGTGGGCTTTTCCTTCTCACTATGAAAGGAACAGTTAAAATTAATTTTAAATGAGATTATATTATCCCTCAAAAGCTGTTCTGCACAAAACTTTAAACCCTTGTCACCTCTGGGGAGGCAGAGTATTTGGGATGTTTTAGTGGCTGTTGTTTGAAGGCTAAAGATATTCCTCCCACAGCGATGCCTTCCCCCCTTTTCCTCTCCATCCCAACCATCCCACCCTTTAAATATCGCCTTGTGAATAATTTTGCAATGCATCACATGCTGTTTGTGGCCAAACACATTTTTGGCTCTTCTGTATGATACAGAACCTAATTCCAGCTCTTCAGGCACTTTCTCAGATTATTTCTTGCCAAAATTTTACTTTTTTGGCCTGGTTGAATGAAAGAGAGCTTTCTGCTGCTTTTACTTTTATAGTTTTTATTTTATTATTATTGTTTATTCAGAGATGCTCTCTGCCACATATATCTCTGCCAGCAGTATAACTGCTGGCTTGCCATTCCAGTGTCTGCCTTAATGTGCTCTGATATGCTCCTTCCCTGGCTCACTTTCTCCAGTTAAAAAAAAAAAAACAACCACCAAACCACCAAAACAAGCAAGAAAATGAAACAACAACCAAAGAACATTGCATGTGCTTTTCGTGCTGAAGGAAAAAAGAGCAGAAGACAGAAGAACAGGGGAGTACAAAACGTTTAAAAAGTGTAAAAAGATAGGAGTTTTCCCACAGAGTATTAGGATGAGTCAGTAACTGAAGCTGTTGTGTTTCACATGGAAGTAGCAAGTTCTGGGTTGTTCTTACAGCAAAAGTTGTACTGTTATCACAGCTGTGGGAGGGATAAACAGAGCAGTGAGAAGGAGAAGTAGCTCCTCAGTGAATATGAATTATTGTAGTTTATGAAGGCTGTGGCTTTTCACAACTGATCATGTCCTGTTGATATTAGTAGAACTTTTCCCCTGAGCCAATCAGGGACTAGGTTCAGAAACTGAAAGAAAAGAAGAAAGCACCGGGTTAGATCTCCAGTCTGGAGAGGGACAGGGAATACATCCCAAAATGGTTACAGCACAGAGCCTCAGCCTCTGTGTGAATGCATGCTTTGAGATGACATCTAAACTTCTTGGGTTTGTAGGCAGGGTGGTCCTTCCCAGCTGCGACTGTTAAAGCATACACGCACCCACGTGCTAGCTGTGGCTCTGTCTAAGGATTAGGCAGCTATACCAATCCAGCAGATTGGAGTAATTCACAGAGGCCTGATGCCTTTGTGTCCATGTTTAAATACTGTTTACTAGCAGTTCAAGGACGGTGATTCTGCCCCTCTGCTCAGCTCTGGTGAGACCCCACCTGCAGAGCTGCCTCCAGATCTAGAGACCCCAACATCAGAAGGATGAGAAGCTGCTGGAATGAGTCCAGAGGAAGCCATGAAGATGCTCCAAGGGCTGCAGCCCCTCTGTTCTGGAGACAGGCTGGGGGTGTTCAGCCTGGAGAAGAGAAGGCTCTGGGGACACCTCATTGTTGTCTTTTTGTACTTAAAGGGGGCTTATAAAAGAGATTAAGAGTAATTTTTAACATGGGCAGATAGTGATAGGAGCAGGGAAAACTCTTCTGAATGGAAAGAGAGTAGATTTAGATCAGATATTTTCCAGAAATTGTTTACTCTGAGGGTGGTATGCTGTTTGGGTTGTATTGTTTCTTATTGAATTTAGTATAACAACTTTCACTTCCAGGGAAAACAGCATGTTGGGCAGGTGGGGTGGGTTGTCCACTGTAGGACTCATGTCCCAAGCCTCTGTGAGCTGATGAAGCAGCATTATAACCCCAGCTAGGTCATGCCAGTATGACCACCCTGTCAGGCACATCCTCTAGAGACATCCAGACTTCTGCTTAACCCAGCTCATGGGGGTTGGTGGGGACGAGGGATGGACATGGGATCAGAAGAGCCAATTTTTTGTGCTGTCTTAAGGCTTTTGTGGCCACTGCCTATTGCAGCTCAGCTTCCATGTCCATCAGCACTGGTGGCTGTGGGGATATGTCCAAGTAAGGTGGCTCAAACAAGACCCCATTTCTTTTCCCCATTGTTTCACCTTAATAAACTTCCTGTACTCATGCTGACAAGCACTTGACTCTGTGAACAAAGTGACATATGGCTTTCAAACACACCTTGTATTTGGCTAAGGAGAGAACAAGCTTCATTAACATTTACCCCACAGAGTTCCTCACTTAAAATATCTTCATGAATATTTTTCTGTAGATTCCGTGCAATTAAGTGAATAAGTGATATGTAGCAGCCTTTGTTTTTCAAGAGTGATGATACCAGGCAGCAAAAGGAACAAATGCCTGCCTAAGCTTTTGTGCCAGCCTATAATTAATCTTTGAAATGGCTCTAGAATAAAATTAAGTAACTCGGTGCTGAGTCAGGCCATGAATCCATATTACAACCTTAAAAGTGCTATACTTTGCTCAGCACTTTCTTCACAATGTTTTTATGGTGAACATACCCCATTATGGAAGACAAACCAAAGCCTGTAATCAGGTGTTTGTAGGTAAACAGAAAACCTAACAGAACCATAAGGTGGAATCAGAGAGAAATCACATCAGGATTACGGAGAAATCACTCAGGGGAAAAAAAATCACTGCTGTCAACAAAAAGGATTCATCTCTGGTGTTTTCCTGGCAGTTTAGCCAAGCCTGGGTGCTTCTAGGAAAGAATGAAAGGTTTTCATAGCATCCCCTTAAAGATAATTCTTTAATGAAACCAATTGAAAAGGAAGATAACTCAGGCTGGATATCTCAAGAATGTCTTAAGGATGTCTTTAAAGAATGCCTACATAAATCAGAGACCAGGTTTTTGTGTGCTGGTCTCCCAGCAGTACAAGCAGATGAGGAACTCTGGGTATCCATGGTTGTGTCCTAGCTGGGAGAAGCTGGCACCTAGAGTATTAGCAGGACTAAATGGGACATGGATGATTGAAAAGTAGACCCCACTTGGGCTGTACAGATTTGCTTCAAAATTTATGTTTCGAAGTCAGGAAAGGATTGAGTGAGACAGATGTATGAATTGACTCCTGTGAAAAACAAGGAAGATTTCAGGTAAAAACAGAAGTCTGATGTTGTCTATGGTTTATGATTGCATAGCCCAGGGTATATTTGGCAGAAGTTTTCCTTGTCCAAATGGTTCCAGTCTGAGTTTCAAAGAATGGTACATTCTTTGCTACCTTCTCTGCTACTTTGCCAGCTCTTGTCAAGTTAGGTCATAAGATGATCATGCCATTAATCTCCTAGCTGTCCTAAACGTCCATCAAAAAGCAGCTTTTTTCACAGTTGCAAACAAATACTTGGCTGAGCTAGGGCACTGTGGGTTGCTTTGAGATCCTTCCCCAGTCTGGGGATTGTACATTCTCTGCTCAAGGCTGTGGACTGCAACTAACCAAGGGGACCCATGGCCCATCTCAGTCTTGCTTTGCTTTGCCTAGTCTAAAAATGTGTCATAGAACCATAGAATCACCGAATCATTTGGGTTGGAAAAGATCTGTAAGATCATGGAGTCCAACCATTCCCCCAGCATTGCCAAGCTCACCACTAACTCATCCTCTAGTGCCACATCCACACATCTATTAAATCCCTCCAGCAATGGGGACTCCACCACTGCCCTGGACAGCCTGTTCTGGGGCTTGGCAACCATTTTGAGGAAGAAATTTTTCTTAATCTCCAATCTAAACTTCCTCTGGCACAACTTGAGGCCATTTCCTCTTGTTCTATTGCTTGTTACTTGGGAGAAGAATGTCCTTTCAGTAGAGAAAGTTGTGTCTGGATCTTCAGAAAGGTTCAGCCCCTTTGGTCACAGATGGGTTTGAAGAGATGCTCAGCTCTCACTTAGGCTACAGAAATCTTATTTTTGAAGTATTGGAAGCACTGGAATATCTGCTCAGGAGATATAGTAGCAGGGATGGCTGCCTTGAGCCCTGCAAAAAGTCCACGCTCTTTTTTGGAAGTCAGTCTTGTCTGAAAACCTCTCCAAAAGCCCTTTGGATAACCTGGCCCTTATGCTGCCTTGCATGAGATCGTCCCAAGAACCAGTGACTCAGAGCAAAACCTGGCACAGCTTTCTCTTGCTCCCTGCTTAACATCACAGAGTCAGAATGAATGTTGGGATCAGGGACTAGAATAAAACTGGGCAGGAACAGGCATGTCTAACAAATATCTTGCTTACAGATTTCTACTCTCAGCCAGCAGCTGCAAAGCAGGGACCATAATGAAACATACCCCCCTGAACATTTTACGTTATTCCTCCTATTCCAAAAGGACTATTTAGGCATTTTATCCTTTCCAGTTGGTGTCATTCTCTCCACTCTCGCAAATCACTGCTATTAATTGTGCACCTACAGCTATGCACCCCTGCAAGGAGGACTCCAGCTCCAGCACTGCAGCAAAGGAGGGGTTACTGGACTTCTTCAGGTAAGGGAAAGCACTCCTCCACCCTGAAGGGAGCATTCAGCTTTGGAGAGAGGAGTTGACAGCTGTTTTTTATTAGCCTTTAAAAGGCAATGTTGGGGTAGGTGTGGGACCTTTGGTCTGGAATAGAAGCCTTTTCTGGTCAGTCCCAGGGCTGGAAGGTCAGGCTTGAGTGGTCTCCAGCCAAAAGGCACAAAAGTCAAAAAACTCTGATTTGATATTCCTCTGGCTGGTGATGGGAGCTGGGCTGGTGCAGTGGGACAAGAACTGGTCACTGCTGTGGCTTGGACTGGGCACGGACTGGGCACTCCTACAGCATAGGTGATGAGTGATGATATTAAAGACAAGGTGAGGGAGGCAAAACCTACTGAAATTTAGGGAAATGGATTGTGGCTACAACTTTACAGGCAGGTAATTGGGATGCTAGTGCACAAATATGTCTGCTATTTAAGGGCAGGAGGAAAATAAAGGCAGAATAACTCTTCAGGCTTGCATTTCACGCTGGAAAAGGCTATAATTTTCTGCAAGATGTCTGGTGGAGGAGAAATCTCAGGTTGCTGCAATCTTGCTGATTTACAGAGGTGGCCCTGGGTGCCAGAGGAAGGACAGAGTGGCCTCATCCCCTTGTAAAGCTGTCCATGCTATAGGTACAAGGCAGTTTGCATATGGCTTCTGTAGGATCTGGCCTCCATCTTTAGGGTTTGGACACTACAAGAAGAACCACAGAGCTTTTGCCTACCTCTGACTGCAACATCTTGGGACAAAAACCTCCTTTGTGTTATTTATCTTAGAGCTGTCAGGCATTGCTGAGGCACAGCCAGAGCCGCACCCCTCTCCTCGCACAATGAGATGTGGCTGTGATAGATGCTCACACATCTCTCCTCTGCATCTGCAGGGATGCTCCTTGGCGTCCCAGTCCCTGCTGGGTACCTGCCAAGGTGTATGCTTTTATTAACCCACTGCCTGGCTTCAGAACAACCTCATGTTAAAAAAAAAAATCATGTATCAGAAGCTACCTTCCTCTTCCCAGAGATGTGGAACTTCTCCCTGCATGCTGTACAGATTAGTCTTTTACCAGTGTATTTGCCCCTCAGCAATACCAATGCTTGCTATGAGGCAGTCCAAAGGAATGACTCCTCAATTATGTTCCCTATTCTTGATTTAATTTGGAAGAACTTCACTTTCTGAGTCCTTACTTTTTCATATATGCTCCTACTCTTCAGCATTTCGCTAATTATTTTAGCATCAGTCTTTGCTTGTTCTCTCTGTCAGAAAATAAAGTATGTGGGTGAATATTCAAAATTCATATGATAATAATTTGATTTATTTTTAGTAGGTGGCAGAGCCTTTTAAAAAAATGTCCCCATCAATGCTTGAAATTGACACTTAGAGACCCAGTGAAAAACTTGTATTTGCTTAAAGTAGTAAATAAATAGGGTCAAGGGCACAAACTTGGTCACTGACCTTTAATTTATTTTTGTACATCATTTCTCACCAATAAAACCCCACTCACTAAAGTCAATGCAGGGCTTGGGGGATTTAAGAGAGATGTTTCCTGATGCAGAGCGTGGGTAATGGAGCTTAGTTTTCCATTCCAGTTGTGCTTTGGGACAGTAAACGGCCACTAGCTCAAAGCTATTTATATTTGTAGCTGGAGCCTGTGCCTCAAGATGGCCAGAATACTTGTTTAAAATGTAGGAATGGCATCCTGTCACATGCTCTGTCACCTTCCAGCCATCGGTCCCAGGTAAATAATTTTTAAAAAATTGCTTGGGGGCATTTATCCATAGCTCCTTTGTCTTCCTCATGAAGAATACACACACTAATGCTGGGTGAAATGCTACCCTAATCCCTGTGGGGGATGATAGCTTTTGTAGCTCATTTATAGCACACACCATCTTGAAACTCACTGATAAAACCATAATACCACACCCCACAATACACATAATTGTATAATATTATTAAATATTTGGAGAGTGCCATGACTCAGCACACTGCTGTAGAGATTTTTTAAATGAAGGAGCATGGCCCTCTGCTCCAAGAGAGTTTACAACTGGGTCCTGGATCTGCGGATTTTCAATGTTATCCTAAGTCATGCATGGAGGGTCTTCTTCTGTGGGGGGATGGAAGAAGAGAGAGCAAGGAGATACACGCATAAAAACAAATGAATGAAATGCTACGGAAGGGTGCATGGGTGGTCCTAGGGCATTAGTAACAGAATATGCCTTTTTTGTGTCTGTGTGGTTGGTTGAAATCCAGTTGAGTTCAGTATCTGTGTGGTATCTTGCTCTCAATGGCAGAGTTATAGTTTATGTAAAGCAAGTCTGGGAAGGTCTGCAGCACATTTAGGACTTCTGCAAGGGATTGCAGGACTCCTTCTTGAGTGAGAGTCACTCCTAAGTTACATTTGAAATCAGGGACAGGTGTAGCTGAAGTCTGGGTGCAGGGAGTCTCACCTGTGCTGCCCATGGTAGCTTTTAAGACTGATGTCAGTCTTCTGAGGCTCAGGGGAGACCTTATCACTCTCTACAACTGCGTGAAAAGACACTGTAGGGAGGTGCGGGGTCAGTCTTTTCTCCCAGGTAACAAGCAATAAGACCAAAAAAATAGACTCAAGTTGCACCATGGGAGGTTAAGGTTATATATTACAAGAAATTTCTTCCCACAAAGGGTTGTTCAGCCCTGGCACAGGCTGCCCAGGGCAGTGTTGGAGTCATGATCCCTGGAGGGATTTAAAAGCTGTGTGGATGTGGCATTTGGGGACATGGATTAGTGGTGGGCTTGTCAGTGCTGGGGGAATGCTTGAACTTGATGATCTTGTAGGGCTTTTCCAACCTAAATGATTTTATGATTCTGTGTCCCAACTCCATAAACACTTCATAAATCCTGCAAGGACTTGCTGGTAGATTTGGAGAGGCCTTCAAGTTTTGGAGGTTACCTGGTGCAACAGATGACAATAAAGCCTTATTTTCCAGTCCAGTTATCTTTCTGACATGCTAATGAATTTCTTACAGCACCCCAAAGGTATTTCTAAAGATTAGCAAGAAGATGATTTTCCAAACATTTAAGTCTAATAACTAGGTCAGTTAGGAAATGCAATCCAGAAAATATCATCCAGCTGCCTCCACTTCTATTAATGGATGGATACAGCCACACTATGTAAAATCTTTCTTTGCATTCTGCAAAGCCAAAGAGGGTTGTTTGCCCAACATCCGCTTGCTTCCCCTGGGGCTTAAATGCTAATGGAAAGCCTCAGCTCACACTGGTGTGACCAGTTCTGTTTTATGAAAATCCCATGAAAAATGGTGAATCATTGTCTCCTGCTGATGAAAATGGTAATAGCTTTGACCCATAGAAGCAGTAGGAAAGGTAATGATTGCTAAACTTTTAGATTTAGGTTACTGATTCAGCACCTGTGTCCTGTGAAATAAACCCCCACATGCACACCGTGGCAGCTCCCTACCTCCTAGGTGCCCCAAAAGCACCCATGCTTTACCACCAGACCCACACCCCAATATGTGCAGGAGGAGCAGGAGACAAAAAGCTGCAACAATTCAACAATGGACTTCCCTGATTCATCAATGCACTTAGAACACAACATGTCACATAAAGAGTATTTAAATATGTGCTGAAATAGTTTGTCATATCGGGGCCTGGGGGCTTGTCTGTGCACAAAATTGTCTCAGATTAAAGGTTTGGAGTGGTTTTAAACTTCCCAAGGCTCTTCCTGAATAACTCCCTCTATGCATGTGGATAGTGCAGAGCATATTTATCCTATATCCTTTATGTATGCATTCTTTGGGTTCTTACTCTTTGTCCCACCCTTTTCACTTGTATCTCCTATGTCCTTCTGTCCTGATGAACACATGGACAAGCAGCTCCCATGGACACTGCAATGAGAAGATACTTGTACTCCAGTGCAATTTTTTTAATGATTACCCAGCATGTCAGACATGGTTTAGTGGTGGCCCTGGCAGTGCTGGACTCAATGATCTTACAGGGATTTTCTAACCTTAATGATTCCATGATTCTGACCGTTAACAAACTGTTAGCACTCTAGAAAACCGTGCAGATTGGAACCATCTCCTTCTTTCCATATTCCTCCTCCACACCATCACCTCTCAGCACCAATATTAAGACCATGAAGATCTGATGGTAGGACTCATCTAGCTGTGTTGTTTGCACAGTTCTGAGCACAGTAGGTGCCTACTGCATAATCATGAGTATTACAACAGCCGTGACTTACTACTTCTACTCCTATTGACTAATAACAACTGCATTTTCCCTGCTGCCCTTTAAAGGTTAAGGTATTTTGGGAAAAGGCTATTTATACAGAAATCAGAGCATTTGCACAGCAATTCAGATTGCAATAGATATACCCGCTAATTTCCTTGTGTAAATATGTCCTCCTTGGAGAACCCCGACAAAACCTCCTCCTTGTAGGTACACATTTTTGGGGGTCAGTGGGATGGGAGGAAGGCCAGGGAAATGGAAGTTTGGAGCAGTTTGAGTACTTCTGGGCAGCTGTCACACAAAGAAAAATGGACATACTGTGCAAAGCTGCTGGCAAAACTGGGTCTTGAACAAATAATATAGTGACTTTGGGAATTTGGGATTGTGTATACAGGGTTCTTAGCAGTTCACACAGGACCTTTTGTGACTTGTGTATATGAATGCAATCAGCACAGGGACACATACATAAAAAAATTATCCTATATAAATAGCTGTCCTGAAAATAGACCTTAAGGAAACTGTTTTGAGTCTCTTGATCCAGGGACTAAAGCATTTATTTTCTTCTTTCCTTTCACCTGAAACCCACAATTAAACCAAATGAAAAAAATTACACAAGTACTTTTGCAACCAGCATCTATTTTTTCAGAGCCCATGGCTGACAGATGTCTTAAATTCAGACTCATGAGGCCTTATGTTCAGAAGTCAGTTGTGCTTTTCTTTCTTACAGGGTTTTTATGTTAATCTTTTTTCTTCTATTTTTTTTCTTTTTCCTTTTCATTTTATTTTCCTTCTTTTCCCTTTTTTGTTTTCATTGTTCATTTGTCCTTTTTTTGTTTTTTTTCTTTTCTTCTTTTAATTTTTCCCTTTAATTTTTCCTTTTTCTTTTTCCTTTTTTCCCTCCTTTTCATATTCCCTTTTTCTCTTCTTTTTTATTAACCTTTTTTATAATTTTTGCTTTTATTTCTTTGATTCTCTCTTCTCCTTTTCTCTTTTTCTTTTTGCTATTTTCTTATAATTTTTTAATTTTATTTTTCTTTTCCATTCTTCTCCCCTTTTCTCTTCTCATTCTTCTCTTTTTCCTTTTTTATTTTTTACCTTTCCTCTTTTCTTGTATCTGTTTTTTCCTTTCCTTCTTTNTCTTTATATTTTCCTTCCTCTTTTGCTAGCAGGCAATCACCAAGCCTTCAACCCCAAAACCTGAAAGCAAAAACCAGACCTCAACATCTGCTCTTTCCTGCGATTTTACTTAGCTGGTTTTCTGTTGTTGATTCTGCAGACAAGGCTTTGCTATGGGATAAAATGGATGTAAGTACCTGGCTCTATCTTTGCTTCTGACCTGAAAGCAAAAACCAGACCTCAACATCTGCTCTTTCCACCGATTACAGACCGATCAGAGAAGAGGCTGTGGAACTTGCAGGCGACAGCAGGACGTGGTGAGGTACGACATGGGCAGGGTCTGCCGGGCCGTGGTTCCTTACCCTCGCAGGAGAACCAAATCTACCTGACAGCCCCGAGCGTGACAAGTATCCTTGTCCTTTTCCCGGGCAGCGGTCGCTCAGCTCCGAGAGCGGCGCATCCTCGGAAACGCTCACGTTCCGGCGAAAACACCAACTCGCTGTTTTTGTTGCTAATGATTGCTAATCATTAACCGCTCATTAGAATAACACTCTTGAGTCCCGCCGAGTCCCCGCCATCCCCGGGGGCCTCGGCCGGGTTGCCCCCGCTCGCCCGGCCCCGCTCCCGAGGGGCTGTGCCGGGATGGAGAGCGGGGAGGGGGATGCGCGGAGTCCCGCGGGGCCCCGGCCCTGCCCGCGGGGGTATCCGCGGGGCGCGGAGCCTTTTGTTATGCTAATCCGAGCTGACATCACTCCGCATATCAAAGCCGACAGGGCCGCATATAAGGCGGCTCCGGGGGCCGCCCCGCCAGAGCGGCCCCGGTCCCCGCGCAGCCCGGCCCGGGTGGAGGTAAGCGGGGACCGCAGGGGGTTGCGAGCCACTGCCGGGAGCGGTGGGAAGGGGCCAGTGTCTCGGCGGAGCCCCTCGAAACGCCGAAGGTGCGGGGCTGGCCAAGAACAGGGCTTTGCGAGGCGTGGAGAGAATTCCAAGGAGAGGGGATGCATTCCAGGGGGATGCATGGGAGGAGGAAGACCTCGGGGGGTTCCAGGGAGAAAGGATTCTTATAGGCTGCAAAGCAGACCTAGGAGATGCCAGGGAGAGAGGCGGCTTGGAGACTGCAAGGGACAAGGGAGACCCGGGAGGATGCATGGGGCAGGGAGCTACCGGGGGCGTGCAAGGGAGAGAGGAGGCTTGGAGATTGCAAGGGAGAGAGAATACCCGGGGGAATGCAAGGAAGGAGGAGACTGGGAGGCTGCATTAAGAGACCTGAGACCCGGCGAGGGGAAGTATGAGTGCACTAGAGAGGGGAGGACCCAGGGGGGAAGGAGACCCAGAGGGTGGAGAGACCCGTGCCCGATGAGGGGAGAGGAGAGACCCAAGAATTGGAAGGGAGACTGGAGACCCAGGGGCTGAAGGCAGAGGGGGGCCTTGGAGCGGTAAATGTGAAGGGCAATGCAAGGAGCTGCAGCGGAGAGAGGAGTGCGGGAGGCTGCAGGGTAGTGGGGACATCCAGGGGCTGCAGGGGAGAAGGGAGATGCAGAAGACAACAAGGGAGAGGTGAGACCCGGCAGCTGGAATCAGCTCCACCACCCTCTATTCCTTTTCTCTGCTTCCAGTCCTCACTGCAGGTCATTTGGGGATGTGCTACCCCTAAACCAGGCTGCTGTGCTCCTGGAGAGAGCTGCAGGCTGGCAGCAGAGTCAGGTGGATGTCTTTGTTTCTTGGATGGGAAAACTGGAAAAATGTGAGCTGGATACTCACACGTTTATATACAGTTAAAATTGCCTATTCCCATCTCTGAACTCAGAGTCTTGGAGGTGTCTGATGGGAGTGTATTCTGTGTGCCAGAGTGGGGCTGGCTGCAAACAGCCTTGAGATGAAGAGAAAAGAGAGCTTTGAGTTAAAAGCAGCTCCTGTTTTTAGGAGTCCACAGGCCACTTGCTGTTGGTTTGATCACTGACCCAGAGCTCACAGAGCTGTAAACATCACATCTGCCCCAAAGTGTGTCCCTCCCCTCCCCTTGCAAATTGCTCTTGCAAATGTAACCTCTGCTAGACTGAGTGGAAAAAGGCATTATTACCTCTCCAACTAAAAAGGGTGCAATTGCAGGCAAAGATGGCAGTTCTTTGGGTAGGTATGAGGGAATTAGATCCTTTCTCTGCCTCTACAGGGGCTGAAAAAAACCCTAACTGACTTTTTCAAGGTGGGGNGTTGGCTGGTCAGGTTTAGTGATCTGGTTTTGTTTAGTGACCAGGGTTTTAGACCATCTGAGACATTTTACACCTGATTCTTGTGTTGTCCAGAAGTTCATGGGAGTGAGATAAGGGTTCTGAAATATCTAAATAGACACTAAAAGGCATGGGTGGGATTAAGGGTTGAAGGTTTCCAGTGTGCTTGTGGAGTGGTGGGAAGAAAAGGGCTCCCAAAGATTAAAAGACACAGAAATACTCTGAAACAAGAAGTATATATGCCTGGATGCTTGTGGGAGCACTGCCTTCAAGGGATGCATCAAACCCAAATCCAAGTGGGCATTAAAGAAAAACAATCCATGGCAGTGAAATCCTGCCTCCCTTGTAGGCAGTCAGTTTTGTCTCGGACTTCAAGGGAGCCAGGAACTCGCCCCTAGAGGTTATTAAAATCCTTTGTAATAATAGCACTCCTCTAGTAACCCTTTACACAAGGCACTGGGGTTGGGATAGCCAAAAAGCAGCCTGAATAGAAAAATATGCTGCAGATGGCAGAGAAAACACTCAGAAATATTCATTCCCCCCAACCCAGTTTCTCCCCAAATGGGGATATTGAGGCAGAAAGCTGCAGCTGGGCAAGTCCAGAGCTGAGGATCAGGTAGGATACCCTTTTTCCAGGGTAAAGGATTTCCCAAAGTGAAGCTGACTGCTCCAGCCATTTTCAAACCCCTTTGAGGGGGCAATGTGGGGGGATGCATTTACAGTTTGGGTATGCCATTGTGCTGTGCGATGGGCTGTGCAATTCCAGAGATGCAGTGTAGTGGGCAGGTTTTTCTGTTTATTTTATTGTTGTCTTTCTCATGGGATGGGAAACCACTGCAAAGACCACAAAAAGCAGCCTGGAGCAGTGTCTGAAGTGAATAACTGAAGGGAAACCCATTTACTGCTATTAATACCGCTGCTAAAATAAGCAAGACATGCCCTGGAGACAGAGAGGACCCCTCTAAGTATTTAAGTCCTGCACCTGGTTTGTTTATTTGTTTGGCCTGAACAAGGAAAAAAAAAAACAAAAAGAAAAGGAGTGTGGGGGAATCCTTGAGACCTTTTTTTGTCTCCTCCAGGCTGCTCCCTGGAGACAAAAATGGGATTTTATGTTTACAAAGTTGCAGCCTTTTCCATGAGCTCCAGGTGCCAAGGACTTGGAAGAAGTGAGAGGCAGACTTAATGAGGTGAGAAGAAAAGCAAAAGGTAAAGAGCGAAACACCTTTATTGTAACAGATCAGAGAGAAACATCTGCAGGGCAAGGGCACCTGCATTAAGTAGGGAAATGCAGTTTTTATAATTTGTCTTCTCTGCAGGAAAAGAGAGAGGAAAAAGAAATCTGGGGAGAGGAAAGGGAGAGATGAATAGCTGAGAATTTGGGCTAGTCTAAAGGTCTATCTTTTTTTTTTCCTTCTTCCTGAGCAGTTACACAAACTTTTTGGAGAGGGGGAGGAAAAAAACCCCACTAAAGTGAAACAGCGAATGAAGTCTTGCCATGTGCAGGGTTAAATGGAAACACACAATCAGACCATAACTCTGTGTAATTCAACCCATACGGTTTGTCTGTCTGTTGACTCGAAAGGTTGTATCAAGGCTTGGCAAGGGAGGGGACTGAGAAGGGATAATCCAAACTTTTTTGTGATTCATAAACCACTCCTTTGCAATTTGGATAATAGATTTCTCTCTCGCAGTGACTCGCTAAACTTCAGAGTTAACCATAGCTCGGGCTCTTTCTCTCTCTCCTTTCAGGTTGTTCATCTCCAAGAACAAGCAACACCCAAACTGAAGGAAAATTACATTGCGCAAAATATTAGGAAAACTCCTTTTTAAAAAAAAAATTTTTTGGAGAAGCTGATTTCCTTTGGCAAGCAGGAGAAAATGGAGAAAATGAAGCCAAGTCTGCAATTTTTCTTAGCTGGTTTTCTCTTGTTGATTCTGCAGACAGGGCTTTGCTATGGGATAAAATGGATGTAAGTACCTGGCTCTATCTTTGCATTTTCAATGTTTTTGTAGGAATTGCTGGTCTCTTACCCCTTTGTACAACTGCTGTTTGAGGCATGCTGTAAAGCTGTTTGAAGAGCAGCAAGCACTGCAGTTCTCCAGGCATTGATTGATTTCAAGTGTGTGTACTAGCAGCTTATGCTAACAATATGTCTTCATCTTCTTACTAAAATATGCATGATTTAGGCTCATTTGGGGTTTTTTCTCCTCATTGATACCAAGGGAAAGGCACACACTTGAATGCTCACATGAGCCACTTAATGAAGTTTCTAGCATTAGCTCCTGCCATGCTGGGAAACTCCCACCAGGACCACTGGTTGTGCTGAGTAGGAACTGACAGCAGTAGGGATGGCAGCTGAGATAATGCTGCCCATCTCCAACCACAGAGGATGCTTGACAGATAACATGGGTTTTTTGTGGACCTTTTAACCTTTGGATTTTGTGAAGGGTGTTAAAAATGAGGCAAGGAGGGGGAGGAGGGTGAAGAAATACAGGGGCTGTGGTCACGTCGGGATTGAGTTTCCTTGGAGGTAAAGTCAGTGCAAAGTGAAAACATCACTATCTCATTTCTTTCCTTAAGCAAGCAATCAGTTAGTTGCTTACTGCAAAATAAACAAACAAGCCACTCCAACACCAGTCTGGTTTCATGTCCTTGATGAGTGATCTGTCTTTTCTACTTGGGTTTGGAGCTGGGCACAAAATAAATAAGGGAATATGGGTTTGCCTCAAATGAGTATCTTCTGTAAAAGAAAAGGCATAGTAACATACAATGCCAGGAAAACTCTGTAGTGCATTGAGGCAAGGATCTTTGGGGCTAGGTGGTGAAACTGGGACAAGAGGTTCCTATTTTGCTTTTCCGTCTGCCACAGACTTCATGCTGTCTAATTCCCATTCTGCTGTTCCAATCATTGTCATTTGAAGCTCTGCTCATGCCACTTTTTATAAAGGCTTAAATTTGGATATCTGCAAATTAAGATATCCTGTTGAAGCCAGTGTTTTTACTGCCCATCATGCAGTCAGGGATGAGAGGATCTTCCAGATGGCAATTCATCTTCTCCAAACAGAGACATTCAACGGAAATGTTAAGTGATAGCCTCTGGCGATGAGCATGTACTGCAGGGAGCCCCTAGACACCACACATCTGCCTTTCATATCCATAAAGAGAAGCACAGTGAATCTCTCCATAGGGTGTTTCAATGTACATGGTCAGGTGGGAGGAATAGTCACCTACTTTAGGGCATCTTTCAAGATGGCATGCTTGCCTATGGCAGGAGGGCAGGAACTAGATGATTTTCAAGGTTCCTTCCAACCCAAACCATTCCATAATCTTTCATTTGCTGTCTCCATGCTTTAAGGACTGTCTTGGAAGTAGAGGAGAGCAAGGATCTGGTTTGCTCTTCACTGTCTTGGCTTTACACCTTGTAGTAGTCAGCAGAGCTCAATTACACAGACCAGCTGTTTCTTTCTGCCAGCTTCCTCCAGTATTTAGGCTCTCAGCTCTGCCTATATCCCGCACCAGGAAAGGCAGGCATCTCCTTTCTACAAGATATTTAGCAACATGTCCATGGGACTCCTTTGCAACCTTTATTTCTATGCAGCATAGAAATAAAGCTGTTTGTGGCACCCTGGTTCAGCAGGGCTTTTAAGTGTAGAACCATGACTGACTGGAGGGACTTGCCCATTTGTTTCCCTCCTAGGCAAGGAGCTAAACCATGAGTGAAGGGCTTGGGTTCCTCCAAAGGGCAGGGGTGAGATGAGCTCCAGAGGGAACCTGATAGTATGGTGACAAGCAATAGACATGAAAAAATGCTGGGAGGCAGGGCAAGGTCCCTAATAGCTTTGCTGTCAAAAGCAGCCTTTTGGCCACTAAGTGGTTAAGCTGCAAGGGTTGCTTTCAGGGATGAGTGGGGGGAGAAGCAGTTGGAGGCAAGACACCACAGTCGCTGCTCCTCCCCCTTCCCAGCAGACATATCCCTCCTATCAAAAAGCAAGTGGGGAAGATGAAAGCTGGGATTAAAGTGGCATTTGAAGCATGAGCTGCATCCAGATGCACCACTGAGCTTCCCTCACACCTGCTTAAAACCTGGCAGAGACCTGCGCTCCCTGTCCACAGCGCTTTGCAACTGGGGATGCTGGCAGCTGGGATTTCACAAAATTATGTTTGGTTTTTCTTTCATTTGCTTTTTCTCCTCATTTCCCCACCCTTATTTTCCTATGGAAACACAGGCTAATTTTCTCCACTCCCCATCACTCTTTCTCCTTGGGGCTCAGGGACCATCCTTAGAAATTGCATGGGTAAGTTCTTGGCAAACAGAGTACCAAATACTGAGTAATACCTCAGACCTGCAATCCCAGCCCTGGACTCACATTCTGGGTGCTGTACAGTTGAAATCTGCTCCTTCCTTCTCTTGCTCATGAACGGG